>ML976980.1:204174-223948 GCA_010015675.1 Byssothecium circinans | reverse complement strand
ATACTTTCTTCTTAGGAGGAGAATAGTATATACTAAATAAAGCTATATATAAGTTTAAAGTAAGTAAATACCTTTTAAACTAAAAGATCTAGCTTTAAAAGTATAGATTTTTATAAAAATTCTAATACTACCTTATAATATAGCTTATATAAGCTATTTTCTTATAGCTAACTATTTATATTACTACTATATATATATAAAAAGTTTATTAAAAGAATAGAAGTAAGAATATCTAGCTAGATAAAATATTTAATTATATTTTTCTAATTTTAGGAATCTCTACCCTCTCTACGCTAATTCTCTAATAGGTCTAGGTTGCATGCTATAATTTTAGTACTAATAGGTGTATTATATATATATAAACTAGCTCTAAAGTTATTATAACTTATTTAGCTAGTTTAGTAGGTATTTATATGCTATATACTTAAAGTAGCCTAGTATTCTCTATACCTATATAGCTTACTAAGCTATTAGAAATCCTAGAATATTTTTTCATAATCCTTTAGGTCTATATTATATATATCTGTATTTAAAATTTCAGCTTAATAGCTTTAGTATTTAAATTATTATTAAAGGTTGAATCTTTCATTTTCCTGCTAAGGAATTTTAGCGCGCTTGATAGTTTAGCGCGCTCGATAGTAGAATACGTTATTCTTTATATATAATAAATAGTAGGGTAAATATACTATTTAAATATATACTATTAATCTTTATTACCTACTTTTTATTACCTAGCTAAACTATTATAGGCTTTACTTACTTCTCTAAGCTAGTAACTACTTTTATAGAGCTAATAATACCTATCTAAAAGCTAGTCGTAATAAAGTTATATATATTATTATTATTATATATGCTATACTTTACTTTAGTATCCTATATAAGCTTAAACTATACGCTAACTACCTTAGGATTTTCCTATAGTAGCCTTTAATAGTCCTTTAAATAGTTTTAGACTATTTATAACTATTCTAAATAGTTTATAAACTATTTAGTCTAGTTAAGGCTTACTTTTTTACTACTTTACTTACCTAGTAGTTTATTTACTATATCTAATACTTTACTTAGTATAGGCGCGAATTCTTATAAATTAAAGTTAAGGATATATTAGATAAGCGTATCCTCTTTAGTTAAGAATAGTTTTAAATAGTTTAGTACTATTATTAGTTAAAAGGTAGTTCTATTAAAGTATATAAAGAGTTTCTAATAATAAATATTAAAAGCCTTAGTAGTATATTAGAGGCTTTTAAATTAGCCTAAATAGTAAGCTGAAAAAGTAAGCTTAATCTTACCTTCTTACTAAGTAAGTATTATATTTATTAGTTAAGGTATTTTATAATAAGTATAGTATTAGTATTACTAAGGAAAAGTAGCTACTTTAGTAGTATAGCTACTTTAGTAGTACTTTATATTAGCTATCTTAGTAGTACTTTATATTATAAGGCTAAATTATTAATAGGGCTTATATAGCTACTAAGGCTTCTTAGCTAATTACTAAAAAATAATAAGAGCTAATATAAGGTATAATATAAAGCACTACTGAACCACCTATACTACTAAACTGCCTATGATTCCTTAGTAATACTAACTCTATCTTTAACATAAAAATGCCTTAATAATAAAGGTCTAAATAACTCTAATATAAAGGTAGACTACAGCTTGCCCTTAGCGTATACAATAGAGGCTAATTCTAAAGCTATTAAAGTGCTACTAAGGCCTTTAACGTTAAGCCTTACGTCTTTACTAAATATGCTAAAGGAATACTATTTCGACTAGAAATAGTACTAAACTATTTAAAACTATCCTTAACTAAGCAGGAAACACTTATCCTATACATCCTTAACCTTGATTTGCGAGGATTCGCGCCTATATTAGACGAAGTGTTAGATATAGCAAATAAACTACTACGCGAGTAGGGTAGTAAGAAAGTAGGTATTAATTAGGTAGAATAGTTTATAAACTATTTAGAATAGTTATAAATAGTTTAGAACTATTTAAAGGACTATTAGAAAGTACTATAGGAAGATCCTAAGGTAGTTAGCGTATAGTTTAAGCTTATATAGGATACTAAAGCAAAGTACAGCATATATAATAATAATATATATAACTTTAATAAGACTAGCTTTTAGATAGGTATTATTAGCTCTATAAAAGTAGTTACTAGCTTAGAGAAGTAAGAAAGGCCTACAATAGTTTAGCTAGGCAATAAGGAGTAGGTGACAGATATCTAGAGTATATATTTAAATAGTATATTTACCCCGCTATTTATTATATATAAAGGATGCGTCTATATCTCTTTATAGTACTAGGAAGCTAATATACTACGTAATTAGAAGCTCTTAGTCTTAGAGAATAGATAGATAACTAATAAGCTTAGTCTTATATAGTTAAAGCACTTTAATAAGCATATAAAGGCGAGAACTATTAGCGTCTATTAGTTGCTAATTTTAGATAGCTACAAAAGCTACCTTAATTAAGATTTTAAGGATTATTATTATAATAATAAGATCTTTATACTCTATATACTACTATACTCGTTACACATCCTCTAGCTACTTAATATAGTATGTTTCTCGCCGCTTAGGCGCAAGTACTCTAATATTATTTAGGGCTTAGCGTAATAATATGTCTGCTACGTTAATAAGGAAGTATTCTTACTAGCCTTTAAAGATATATTTTTAAGCGTGTTTATAGTTTAGAACTATTAAAAGGCCTTTAAGGTAATAGGGCTAGTCCCTCTAAACGCGTAGGTAGTACTTAATTACTTTAATATACGTATATATACCCTACTAGGACCTCTACTACTAGAGACGCTATAGCTATTAAGGACTCTAAGTAATATACGTGAATTTAGCTTATAGTTAAAGTTTATATATAATTCTATTACTTAGTTACTATAAATAGCGTAGGATAGGCTTTTATAGCTTATTAAAGGTACTAAGTTAGTGCTATATAATACTACGCTTATAAAGTTACGTATTAAAGTGCTTAAAAAGCAACTTACAGTAGTAACTAAGTATAAAATATATAAACGTAAGTATCTTTAGAAGGGTAGTACTATAGAGTTTAGTCCTATAGTAGACTAGGTTAGTTCTAAACTATTAGGAACTATTTAGAACTATAAGAGGGTAAGGGTAGAAGGTAAATACAAAGTATAATAACTAGGTATTTGCTACTGCAGCAACTATAGTAAGGCTAGGCATAACGCGAGAATATATTAAGTAGATAAAGAGGGTTCTTCTAAGTTAGAGGCTAGTACTTAGTTTATTATATTAAGTAGCAATACAGACAATAATGATGATAAAGTTAAGTAAGTTAGTATTACCAAGGAATTGTAGGCGGTTTAGTAGTATAGGTAGTTTAGTAGTACTTTACGTTATTTAATATTATAAGCTATATAGCTAAGTAATTAATCTAATAATAGCGCGTTATTTATAAGTATCTATTTTTACTTAATATTATAGTAAGATAGGATACTTTTAGTAGTAACCTTACTTAATTAGCTATATAGTAGTACTTTACGTAAGTGCTAATATAGACTCTTAGGAAACCTCTCTAATATAGACTTAATTACTTATTAACGCCTCACGCCCCCTACATTAGCTAAGCAATTAGCAAGTTTCATATCAAGGTTCATATCAGGCTTGGGAAACCCCCCTTATGGGGCACAGCTACACCTGGTTGCACAGCTGCGGTGTTGCCCACGCCGCATGACGTCACGCATGCAGCCTCGAGGAATATAAGCAACGATGAATGAAGGTGGAGAATGAGTCTACTTAGGCACTACTCAGAGGTGTCCTAATTCTCACCATGTCTCAACGACCCGATAGAAGCTCGCAGACCTCGTTCGAACTGCCAGACCCACCAGTCCACTTCGACATCCTCGACGCTACGCACATCAAGATCACGGTCCCCGCAAACAGTGGCTGGAAAGCGCCGCTTCACTGGCACACCGACGACTCCGTAGCGTGCAATCGAATAACCGCATTGAAGGACCAACTTGTGGTTACTTCCAAAGGCCCTCCTGGCAAAGGATCTGGAAGCGAGGCATTCGGTCCCGGAAGCTCGCACACATTCACGCCAGGCGACCACCACAACTTCCGCCCGCTCAACGAGGACAAGGAATGCGTAGCCGTCCTCGAAGCCGGCGCCTCGCAATCCGCGCTCATGCGCAACGTTTGCGGCGCGACGCTCGACGCGGACCTGTACCCGACGCTCGCGTCCACGCCGTATTGGATCCAACTCCTGTACATCATGCTGGGGTTCTCGCCGCGGGCCCGGAACTACATGGTTGCGAAGCTGCTGTGGGTGCAGATCCAGATGATGCGCAGCACGCACGACTTCTACGTGGAGTATGGGTGTATCAACGCGCCGTACTTGTGGTGGTTGGCTCATCCGTGGCATTGGGATGGGCGGGAGCCCCGGTGGACGTACGAAATTATGTGGTGGAGTTATTATCCTATTGCTATGTTGGTGCAGGGGTTGTGCTATTGGATGGGGAGGTTGGTGCTGGGGATGAAGGCGGAGTATGAGGAGTATATGCCAAGGGAAGGGAGTGGAGGGTGTGTGGTGAGTAAAGGTGTGCCGGAGAAGATGGGATAGCTGTTATGCCCACGGTTGTGGGTGAGGAACATTTCCTACGGGTTCGGTGATGCAGTGAGATCTGGGGAGCCTTATCAATATCTTCTTTCTCATGGGCTTTGTGAAAATGTACAGATGGTTAAAGGTGTGCTTGAGATGACGCGTGGTTGAATTACAACGCTCTCGATACTATTAGCAGTATTCTGCTCGGTCCTAATGGTGAACTTCTGGAATCTGTTTTTGCCTGTTTATGCTAACGTGTGTTTTCTCGAAAATACATTATAAGAGCGACAGTACAGTAACCCACGGTACAAGTCACTTGCTTTCCTAGCATCACTTGTCCCTCCTGCTTATCATCCGATGGCGACTGAGTAATTTACGGTAGTAGGTGGTTACGCTGCAACGCAACGGCACCGTGTCGCTCGCCGTGATGCGGGTGCACCTGGGCCGTCTGTGCTCCATCCGATCCCTCGAGACTCGATTGGTTCCGTCCAGCAAAAACGATTGGCACTGGTCGGACAGCGCAAGCCTATCTTGACATCGATACTCGAGTGGAATGAGGGATATAACAGCAACTGCAGGTGGGCAACACTGTGCTTTGGCGAAATTTGGTCGGGTTGATGGAATCAGCATCCGCGATGTCATCAAGTTCGCTGTCGAGCAGAGCAATCAGCTGGGATCATAGAAGCAGGCAACCACGAAACACAGCCTATAAGCGATGGGCATTGGGGCACGATGTTTTGGTCAGGCCTAGGTTGCTTGCTAAGATTAGGCGCGGTATGCAGATGCAAGTAACACGCATGAGCATCTATTTGACTAGCCCGCCATCCATATTCCGCCATTATTTTCCTAGCACCTGCATTTTCTGCTTGATCATTGATAGCTGTCCTTCGCCTTGTGAGCTGCCGAATACCACCAAAGGAGCCGAAGAGACGACTCCTATCCAGTCCCGATCGCTCAGAAAACTACTAATCCAGCCTATCGTCGTGTGAAAGTCGTGTACCAATCGCTCGTCCGTGAACTCCGAACCTATCGCTACCGGTGCTAAGCATTGCCGTAGCAGAACGACAAAGCCCGGCAGTAGCAGGCCAGAAGACGCATCAGAGGAAAGCCGGTCGGATGGTATCGTACATCGTCCGGGATTCCATCACTTTTTCATCCATTCAGACCCTAAACTGGCCTGAACCATGCAAAACCATCAACGTACAAAACAAGTGGGCCTTCAATCGTCCAAACTTTCCAATGTAGCCCGGGGTGAGTTTTGTCAGCGTGCACAAAAAACACCATCATCCAGACACTACGATCGAAGCGCACCATACTCGCGTGACCTTACTTGGACGGACCCTGAGGGTAGCCGCCATACTGCTGGTCTGAGCCCTGCGGGTAGCCATAGCCCGGGATACCACCAGCCATGCCGTTGCTGCCATAGGAAGCATTGTTGCTGTTGTTGTATGGGTTGCTGTGGGCGAAAGGGTTGCCCTGCTCTCTGCCAGTACCGGGAGAAGCACGAGGCCAGTAACCGTTGTTTCCATAACGCCTAGTCTCTGGGGTGCCCGCGAGGTTGGATGGTGCCTCGCCGTAGAACCCGTTGGATGAGGTGTGAGGGCGGTTGTTGGGGGACGTAAAGTTCGGCTGGAGACCCTGTGGACTGGGGAAAGATGAATTTTTTTGAAGATCGCTCAATGACTTCTGCAGCTCCTTGATGCTCTGCTCCATGCCCGCGGACTTCTCCATCTGGGCTTGAAGAGACTCAATAACCTTGGTCTTGACAAATTCGAACAGCCTGTCCAATTGCACGCTGAGATTGTGCGTCTGATTGGAGCTGTGGTCAGCCTTCTCGCTGACAGAGTTCAGGTGGGACTTGACATCGTCGAATTGCTGGCCTAGCGTGGTCAACAGCTGATCATGCTTGGTCGAGATCACCGTCTGGTCCGCTCTAGAAGAAGCAGCCACATGGTCGTGTATGTACATGGCCACCGTGTCGATGTGGGCATTGGTCATGTAGAAGTGATCGTTCATGTTCAGATCCGGCCTAACGCTCATGACAGAACCCGCTGAGCCCGGCGGACCGGGGGTTGGCATGTTTGCAGAGGGTGTGTTCGTAGCTGCCGACGTCTGAGGCTGTTGCACACCGTTCTGACCATGTCCGTTCGCGGGATCCATGCCTACCGGAAACTGGCGCTGCATGGCAGTGTGACCAAATCCGTTCGCTCCGTTAACACTCGTCGGCGCGCGATCCTGGCTTGGTTGGCTCGGAGCTCGATGGAGAGGGCTTGGCACAGCGCTGGGACAATGTGGCTGGAACCGGTAGAAGCTGTTCCTAGAAGGACTTACACCGTTGAGAATGTCCGTGAGCTGCGACGACGAATGCTCGACTTGAAGACCGCCTCGGAAGCAGGGCTGGCTGTTGTTGCGAACATGTAGCGGCTTCATATCCGTAGTGTGAGCGCCGTGGGCCTGCTCCCTATGGGGCGCAGACGATGCGCTATGAACTGTGGGCGGGTCCATTGTCTCGAGTCGTAAAGGTGCAGGATTGCGAATCTCCTTTGCCTTGAGGGGATTTTCAGTCGTGGCTGGAGCCGAGCGAACAGACTGTGCGGTCGACGGTCGCGGAGTGCCGGCGAGCTTGATATCGAGCTTGATATTGGTCTGTGTTGGCGGCGTTAGCGAAGTGAAGGTGAGAGATGAAGAAGCGAAGAACAAAACATGTGAAGGTGATAGCGAGGCCGAGGCCGAAGCAGGCACCACAGGCGCGACTGCCCGTTTGCGCGAGGTGGGGCTGTTGCTTTCACTGTTTGTGTTGAGGAAAGAGCGACTGTCACATACCTTGTCAACGTTGCCGCTGCTATCGCTCTCCTTCTCTTTCTCTGCTTGGGCCATGGAAATCCCCATCTTCTTCTTCTCGGGAGGCACGTAAATAGTCGGAAGAAGCAGAGTGGGTTGCAAACCGTCGCTCGTCTCCTTGATAGGCGCAGTCACATCCTTGGCCGGCGGCACGTAGACGGCCGCTCGCAGAAGCTCAGGACTGTCTTCCGAGGCTTTCTTTGCTGCAGCGACCTTGGGAGGAACGCAGGCCTTGGACTGCAGATACTCTAGCTGCTCGCCGACACTGAACTTGGTGCTCGTGGGGGTGGGCGGCGGAGCCCTCTCGTGAGGGGTGTGCAGTTCTGATGGACAATCACCATTTATTGAAGGACGGCGCGAAACCTCAGGCGTCTCTCCGTACGAGGATGAAGACTCAGACCCCTTACTACCTCGAGGGCCTGGGTCGTGAACCGGACCAGGCGGTGGAAGCGGCTCCAGGGCGCGATAGCTCATCGTAGACGACAGGGAACTAACAGAGTCGAACGCTGGGTATGCCGATTGGAGAGGCGTCTTCGCAACGAGTTGGGCATGACCGCTGGTAACCAGTCCAATCTTCTTCTTTGGGAGTGGGCGGAATTGCGGATAGTCTTCGACGTTTGCGTTGGGATCAAGCATCTTGGGTGCCTTGAGGCGATGTGCCCTTGTGCGATTCTCCTCATCGATCTGCTCCTCTTCGTTTGCGTCATGGGTTGCGCCAGTCACCTGCTCTATCCCAGACCTGTAACCCGCAAAGAGAGGAGTGTCTTTCTCAGGGGGGGTCGGCGGCTTGGATGCGTGAGAGCCAAAGCGCTCAGTGTCTGTGATCTGACGACCGCCGAACGGCACATCAGTCTTCGGCGAGAGAGCGAACAAGATCGGCCGCTTGGACGACGGCAAGTCTGCACGCGGAGTATGGGACAGCATCGTACCATCGAACCGCTTGTCTGCTGCGTGGGCAGGTGTAAGGGGGGTCGATTGCTTGGACATCAAGTCTTCACGCGCAGTACGAGCCGCCAAGTCTAGACGCCGCATATAGGCGGATACCCCATCATCGGACCGCTTGTATGCTTCCTGGGCGGGTGTAAAGGGAATCGGCTTCCTGGGAGACGCTGCACGCCTCTGACCCATGCGGTAAGCAGCACCAGGTCCTCTAAAGCTGGTTCGACTGTAGCTGCCACGGGAGCGATGAGTTCGAGTGTGTGGCGTGAAGACTTTGGGAGGCAAAATTGCCGCTGGGGGAGACTTATGCACTTTCGTTGCAAGCGAACTGGCGGTGTTGGATCGTGGTGTCTTGAAGGCACCCAAGAATTTGCCTGCGGCCATCTTCCCACGTGCCTTGGACGCCGAATCTGTGGTGCCAAGCATCTGAGCTGCCTTCGGGGGAACATTCTTGGGCACTGAAGAGGACAGATTGAACGATGGCATGCTTACGCCAAATAGCTTCTTCTTTGGGGTTCTATGGCTCGCATTCGTAGCAAGCGAGGTCTTGCTCATGTTGGACTGCCTGTCCCTCAGATCCGTCTTCTGAATGAGGACTTCGGCCGGTTTGCCTGAGTGATTTAGTGAATGAAGACATGTTCATCAGTGTGAAGGTACTTACCGTCTTTCGGGGTGTCGGGCACTTGGTTCATGAACTTGAACAGTTTCGGCTCCTTCGGTCCCTCCATCTTCGCGCGGTTGGTGCGTGGATCCTTCTCGGGCTGAAACAGCTGCTCATATTGCTTCTGCTTGATGGCAGCAAGCCGCTCTGTACTGTCGTCTGGCTGTGTCGAATGAGCACGAGACGCAATCTGCGCCGAAGCCGAACCCATCGAGTGCAGAGACTTCTCAGGCGACGCTCTCTCCGCTCGCTTCATCAAGTCGGTGAATGTGGTGGTGGCGGTCTGTGGGTTGGGAGAAGCAGGCTCTGAGAGCGCACGCGGAATGACTTTGCCACTGCAGATGTCGTTGATGAGGGCGGTGGAGGCTTCATGAAGGGCCTCTATGCGGCTGTCTTGGAGGGCTCTCTTGCGCTCCTTGCGCTCCTCTTTCTCGCGCTGCTTACGCTCCCTGCGCTTCTCTTTCTCACGCTGCTCATGCTCTCTGATGGCGAAAGCATTCGGGCCGGGTCTAATCTGATGCGAGAGGTATGGCTCGGGCACCTCAATCGGCGGCGGCGCCGGCATCCGCTTGCGAGAAGCAGACGACGACTCCATCACGACCAACCCAACTCTAACTCAAATAGGGTGGTCAGCAAAGTGTCAGTGAGAGCTCCATCAGCTGCGAGAGTGGGCGGGGTCGACATACAGCGTATACTATGACGGCTCAAACGACTGCAACAGCATTAGCAGCTCAAGATCGTAGGCTCCAACAATTCCAACTATGTTCGTGCGTAATCGTGGTAAACTTCTTCTCTGTTTGATTGTCAGTGACCGCAACTTTCATGCAAATACTGCCAGCCGGAGCAAGCAGCGAGCCCTGCGATGTTAGTTGTGGTGGAGAGGAGAAGAAGTCGAGGGCGCAGAAAATTTTGTTTGACTGCGTCGCTCACTCGACCGCCCGTCACCGCGGTTCCATACCTTTCGATCTCGCGCCCAGGCAACGCAGCCCCGATACGGCAGGCGCAATTTCATAACAAACGCTCCAGTGCCAAAGGCAAGGGTGAAAATGAGATGGAGACGAAACGAAGATTGAGGGAAAGACATTTTGTATGCACGGCTGACAGCAAGAGGTCCGCCAGCTATGCTGGCCTCTCCCATGCTAACTGATAAGTAAAGATGAGATGGAGATAGAATAGAGACTGAAACAAAGAAGAGTTTTATACTACCATGCCTGCCGCTTCACGCCCGGCATCTGACCGCCCGAAGCCATACCAGTAGTCTCTTACTTACCAGTGACCGTCACCGCTCCTCTCACCCAAGTCACGGCCGGCAACTTCGCTGGAAAAAGCACATTTGAAGCACCGCATGACGAGAACCGTGCTATGCACGGCTTTGAGATAAGCAAACAAGTTGCATTGGAAAGAAGAGGTGTAGAAGATCGCTACCCATGGGCGCCGGCAATCCACAAGGTATCCGAAATCACGCCAGGCCTGTAAAGATTGATTCAGAATTGAAGATTCACTGCTGTTCCGCCTCCTCTAGAGCACCACACAAGATTTTCCTGACTTGCGTTTGTTTGGCTTCCCTCCGTGAGTGTCCCGTGTCTGTGGGGGCTCGAGTGCTGCCACAATCGCCTACACATTGATTAGAGTGGGTTGCGGAATCCGAATTTTCGAGAAACTTACCTCATCAAAGACGTCCTTCAGTTTGTATTGGGTGAGGGCCGAGCATTCGACATATTTCACGGCACCTAGATCCTTGGCCATCTTCTCGCCGTCCTCCTTTCGCACAGGCGACATTCGCTGTTTCGCGAGCTTTTCCTTGACCGACCCATCTTCCCTTAAATCAACCTGTGTTCCGACAATAAGACACGGCACCCCGGGGCAGTGGTGGTGGACCTCGGGAAACCACTTCTCTCTGACGTTCTCAAATGATGCGGGTGATGTGACGGAGAAGCAAACGAGGAAGACATCGGTCTGAGGGTATGAGAGAGGACGAAGTCGGTCATAATCCTCTTGTCCGGCGGTATCGAATAGGCCCAATGTATATGGCTCGTCACCGATCCTGCAAGCAATCAGCCATGGCCCTACGGTCCATCCCTACCCAGCCTTGTTCATATTCCAGGGTATAACTCCAGTCAGGAGAACGGTTTCGCGGGGAAGCTCACATAACAGTGACGGCATAGTTGTCGAAGACAGTGGGGACGTATTCCGACGGGAACTTATTGGTCGTGTAGCTGATTAGGAGGCATGTCTTTCCAACGGCACCGTCGCCGACGACGACACACCTGGTCATGTTCGGTTAGCCGTGACTTCCGTGTGCAGAAGTTCTCCAGTAGGAGTGCTGGAAGAGTAGTAGGTGACACTGTAGGTCAGGGACGTGTGTCCATGTCCTACGTCTGGTCGAGGGAGGTAGTACGCACTTTATTGTTGCGACGACCATTGTGCTCTGGTTGGCTTGTTTCGGTAGTTGCTTGTTCAGGTAGCAGCTAGAAGATAGGATCTTCTAATCGATAGGAGATGTCGGTGAAGGGTTGCGGCGAGGGACGGGCTGAGGCGAAGCTCGGGGAGTACTAGGTATCCAAACGAGGGGTCCGGAGAGTGGGAGCGGGAGCGCCTGATAGCCGAACGGGTCAGTCAAATCAGAACATGGTGAGTGAAGCGTTGGCAGGGCAGTCGCATCATACCTTATGAGTCGCCAAAATGAGAATGACCGGAGGCGCGTGCTGGGCAGTCGTTGTCCTTGAAACTCAAAACGACTCAGGTCGAAGTGGCGGCGGACGGCGAACAATGAAGTGAAGCGAGCGGGTGAGGCTGGTGCAGGGCGATGAGAAGGAGGCGGACAATGACGACTGCAGAGCAGTGTCGGCGGGCGAGCTGGCGATGACGCTGGAGACGCGGTGACTGTGAAGCGTACTGGAAGTATGGAGATGAGGTCTGGTCGAGCTGGAGACGCTAAACTAAATGCGCGACCCCTGTCTTCTAAAGCGAGCTAATAATGTGCTTACTGGCGCAAGCAGACGTGTTCGCTTTCATTACCGGCTTTGATGGCTTTATTAAGTTGTGAACAGGCCCGTTCGTTCTGTTTGATTTACGGTCGCGCTTTCTTACCGCCCACTTCATCACCGCTTCCACCACCACTTCATTCACCTCCTGAGTGGGTGGAGGCTGAGGTATCACATTACGGCTGCACAGATATGGAACACCACGAGCCTAGATCTGCACCACGTCCGTGCGCTGTCGGTTGTGTGCGATGGGACTCATCTGCGGAGGCATCGTTGAGCAAACGCTGATGGCTTCGGTGCGATGCATTCCTGCAGAGCGGTTTGCTACAATGTGAACTTTGGGGACTATTCAATGCGAGAATTTACGGTCGTGGCGAATAGCATCACCCCGCGCGCGGCCTGAAGCAGCAACTAAGTTGAATTGAAGAGGTGACTGCCTGCAAGTCATCGTGCGACTTGGAACTTTTCTGCCATAACCTCAGTAAACATGTTTCTTATCTATTGCGTTGCCGGAAATGTTTGCATGCTCTGCTCAGCACAAGGTTTCAACCCCGGCCTACTCCGTCGTAGCAGCGCTCGTTGATAAAACACAACAGCACGTCGAAAATACATAACTCCTTAAATGTGCATCTATAAGAGAGTACTAAAAGAGGCAGATGCATATCTATAACGTAAAGCACCACCGAACCGCCCACCCCACCGAACCGCCCAAAAGCTTGGCATCAGAAAATCAAATATTCAACCTTTAATAACAATTTAAATATAAGAGCTATTAAGCTAAAATTTTAAATACAGATATATATAATATAGATTAAAAGGATTATAAAAAAAAATTCTAGGATTTCTAATAGCTTAGTAAGCTATATAGGTATAAGGAATACTAGGCTACTTTTAGTATATAGCGTATAAATACCTACTAAACTAGCTAAATAAGTTATAATAACTTTAGAGCTAGTTTATATATATATAATACACCTATTAGTACTAAAATTATAGCGTGTAGCCTAGACCTATTAGAGAATTAGCATAGGGAGGGTAGAGATTCCTAAAATTAGAAAAATATAAATAAATATTTTATCTAGCTAGGTATTCTTACTTCTTTTCTTTTAATAAACTTTATATATATATATAGTAGTAATATAAATAGTTAGCTACTAGAAAATAGCTTATATAAGCTATATTATAAGGTAGTATTAGGATTTTTATATAAACCTATACTTACTAGGCTAAATCTTTTAGTTTTAAAGGTAATTACTTACTTTAAACTTATATATAGCTTTATTTAATATATAGTATTCTCCTCTTAAGAAGGAAGTAAAGATATCTAGTATATATAACTTTATTTAAAAGGATTACTAACTTTTTATACCTCTTACCTTCTACCTCTTATATTAGCTTTAAATCTAGGTCGCACGCTATATAGTCTTTTATAGCTATTAACTAATATACTAATAAGTAAGTCCTAAAAGTTATATAGTATAATACTAAGGTTTAGGTATTAATCTATAGTATAAGGTAAGTTTTAGGTACTAGTACTATATAGGTTAATAACTATTTTATTACGTAAGCTATAGCTCTAAAATTTTAATTGCTATTAGTATATATATATACCTATCTAGGTTTAAAATTTCAAAAGAAAATATTAAGGTTTGGCTTTGTTATTAAGATATTTGTTATAAGACAATGGTTGTGTGTAGCCACACAGGAACGATACGCTCAGGGAGAGTATCGGACGATGAAGCGCGGGGCAGGACAGGCTCGGCGATCACGTAACTCTGCTCCCTCTTGGCAGGCAGAGCATGAAGCGCTCCCTCTTAGCAGAGAGAGCAGCAGCGCTCCGTGTGCTCCGACGGAGCATACAGAGCAGGACACATTGAAGGAACAGAATGAGCGGTATAAAGACTGGATGGACTTCCTTTATCTTTCTAATTCTAATTCTTTATAGTTAACTTTTAATAGTTCATCTCTTACCTAGATTAATACTTAGTTATTTTATAGTTAGTTATAGAATTAGTTACTTTCACACGTTTACCTCTTAAACTACTAAAGTATACTACCTAACGTATACACTATACACTAACTAACCTCCCCTCACACGGATTAGGCTTAGCAAGTATACCCCTTGGTAACACTTTGATTACCCACAGGTTTGAGAACCTGAACGTACGTAATGGTAGCTCCCGCTACCCTACGCGCTGCTAGCAGTAGTGTCAGAACACCTGCTTTAAGTCTAGCATTAGTAATAGCCAACTAGGCTAACTAGATATAGTAATAGGCTAAACAAATTAATGGATTAATGCAGGTGATTACTTAACTCTAGGCTAAGGACACTATACCCTATGGAAAGATTACGGCGCTAGAAAAGTATAATAGAGGATGAGATAGCTTAAAGCTATTCCTTACTAATATAGATTTATACTATTAATTTAACTCTATAATAGAGGACTAAGACAAGATCCTTGTAGCTAGTATACACCTAAGGGATAAGGTAGCTACTTAGATGCAACCCTTTATAGATAACTATCTTATAAATAAGGTAAAGTATTACAAGGATAATACAAAGGCTATCTTTAAGAGCTAGATAGCGTTTAAGGAAGAGATTTAAAAGGTGTTTAGAGAACTTAACGAAGAGACCTAGGTAGAATAAAAGATATCTTAGATCTAGTAGGGGAAGTTAGTCGTGAAGTATATAATAAAGTTTAAATAGCTTTAGTTAAAATTAATTAGGATAATGCACCGCTGCGCATAGCCTTCTATAATAGGCTAAAAGAATCTGTCAAGAATAGAATAATCCATTATAATAAGCTAGATAACTTATAAGATATAATTAACCTAGCCACCTAAATTAATAACTAACTCCATGAATAAGTACTATAGAAAAAGTAATAGGACACGATAATTATTCTTAACTCTAGAAAACATAGAAAGCTAAAGACACTATAATATGACCGTAATAGCAATGTAGTAATAATAGATAAAATCTAATAAAAAAAGTAGTTTAATAAGGGTAAGGGAAGACAGCTAGATAGCCTAACCTACAAATAACGCTAAGAACGCTTTAAAAAGAAGGCATGTCTCTAATATAGTAAAGTAGGACACTTCCATAGAAACTACCTAAAGAACTAAGGATAAGCAGGAAAGCTTAAGGTAATCAAGATTAGGATAATTAAGTTTAAGGTAATAGGACTTAAGGAAGAAGAATTAGGAGTGCTACGTTAGCAGCCTACTTCTTACCTACCTCTAGAACCTAATTAAATGACTAAACTCTTTAATAACAATAATAGCGTTATAAAGACTAGTCACGCCTAAATAATAAGCTCTAACGTTAAGTATAAGAAAGTTCTTCCCCTAAACTAGATAAATGACCACGAGGTCCTTTAATAGCTTAAAGGAGGTTTATGCTAGATATGTAAAAGAAACACACATAAGGGAGAGACGTATACCTAAGATATATTAGTGTGCGGAGGACACGCTAATAAAGTAGTAGTAGAAGCAATAAAAGAATAAGGCCTATAGATAAAAGTATAATAAATTAAGATTAATGATAAATATAATAAAGTTAATTAGCATAACTGTACTAGGAAACACTACGTAAGCTATCTGCAAGAAAGAAGGAGCGTGTGATATACGCCTAAAAGAGCCTCCTACGCCCTTCTCCTAGAAAAGGATTACTTAGAGAATAACTATCATGTGCACCGCTTTAAGTACTAGCAATGATGGCATGAACGCCTAGGATAGAGCAAGTGCTATAATACGTATTACTAGCTACACTAGCTAAGCAAGCACGTTGCAGGATATTAGCTAGCTAGAAGAATAGACGGCGAGGCATTAGTATACAAAGATGATACATGCCTGCACTAATACTCTATAAGACATCCTAAAGATTAAGACTATAAGGAGCTTAAATAGAACTAATGTAATATACTACTAAAGTGTATATTCTACCTCTTTTTAAAGGAAGAAGTAGTATAGACTAGGCGTAGAGCTAACTATAAGTTACTACTCCCTTCTAAGTGCCTAGTAGATGTATACTAACGTTACGAATATCTAGCACTTCCTAATAAGATGAAGGAAGATGCCTTTAGAAGGAAACACGCACTCACGTAATAAGTATAGTAAACATTACTAGAATAGTAACACTAGCTACGAAGCCATCTAGAGGAAAGGGTAGCTAGAGATAATATCTCGCATACTTAGACTATGAGACGCTCCCTTAGAGCTATTATAAAGGAAAGTTACAAGAACTTACCCTACGACTAGTGCTTTAATAACTTATATTAAGTATACCTTTTAACGAAACTTAGGAAGGGTTTCCTACAAAGAAACAATCTAGAGATAGAGCATGGATACTTATCATAGATAGTATGTTACAATAATAGCTATCTAATACACCTATCTAATAAACAAGGATTAGGTTAGTTTCTAAAGAAACCTAGAGGGTTAAAAAACTAGAATGCTACTAGGGATAAGGTCACGCTAGTGAGAGCATTCTTATAATGACCCTATATAATATATGACACCTAGATCTACTAGTTTATTAATTAAAGGTAGAGGTGCGTATATACGGACGCAGGCTTATAGCACTAGTAGATAGTAGAGCTGCATAGATAATTATCTTTTTATAAGTAGTTAAGAAATATAATATACCCTATTAGGATAAGGAACGTCTAATATAAGTAGTACTAGCTAATAATAGACTAATATCCTATAGTAATAGATTCTTAAAGTTAGAAACCTAAGAAGTGTTATTTTACGTACTTAAAATTAAGGATATAACATCCCTTAACATCATAGATCTTAGTAAAGAAGATATATTAATTAGTTATAATTAGCTTAGGAAGCATAATCTTACTATTAATTAGTAGAAAGGTATAATGTTTAGCTAAGAACTAGCGCGTAAGGTTACTAGAACACGCTACGAAAGATTAAGCCTAGTAATCTAGAGCTTATCTAGTTAGACTAGATAGATTAGCAAGATATTACCTTATAAGATTAAGAAGATCTATAAGAAGGACCCTTTGCAATTAGGAGTTATTTAGATATAGAGAGTTGCGCCTATAAAGGATGAACCCTAACCTATGATACTACTAGAATATAAAGAGTTTTAAGATTTATTTAAGGAATAAGATGAAACTGTATTACTGGACTACTAGGAGTAGGATCACGAGATTTACCTAAAAGAAAGCGTGAAGCTATGCCTAGGACTAATATATCCGCTCACACGAGATTAGTAGAAGGAACTGTAAACGTATATTAAAAAAAACATAAAGTAAGGATACATATAAGAAAGTATAAGCCTAATAGCTTTACTAATTCTCTTTATCTTAAAAAAGAATAGAAAGCTATAACTCTATATAGATTATAGATAGCTTAACCACGTTATAAAGAAGAATTATTACTCTTTTCCTCTAATCTAGGAACTTATAGACTACCTTTAAGGAGTTAAGTAGATTACGAAATTTAATATATAAGATAGATTCTATTAAATATAGATAGCTAAGGGCTTTAAATAGCTAACTACCTTTAAAACTTATTATAGATTATACGAGTATATAGTTATACCCTTTAGACTAATAAACGCGCCTGCTACGTTTTAGGCGCTTATTAACTAAGCACTTTATAAATACCTAGATGTTTTTATGACTGCGTACCTAAATAATATACTAGTGTATACTTTAGGAACGCTTAAGGATTATATTAAACACGTTAAGAAGGTGCTTAGGAAGCTTAGAAAGTATTAATTACTTTTACAGCTAGAGAAATACGAATTCCACGTTAAAGAGATAGATTACTTAGGATTTATTATCTTATGAGATAGCATTGCTATAGACCTAAAGAAAGTTAAAACTGTAAAGGAATAGCTAAAACCTAAGATAGTTAAAGACGTGTAATCCTTCCTAGGATTCGCTAACTTTTACTAGAAGTTTATTTAGGGATATTTAAAGACTACAGCGCCTCTTACAGAAATTACTAAGAAAGAGAAGGGATTTTAATAGGGATAAGAATAGTAGAAGGCTTTTAAAAAGCTAAAGGAACTATTCCTATCAGCCCCTATGCTACAAATGCACGACCTAGAATAGTTACTGCAAGTAGAGATAGATGCATTAGACTACGCCTTAGGAGCAATCCTCTTATATTAAGGCGAAGATGGGAAGTAGAGACTAGTGTTCTACTACTCTTAAAAATTCTTAGAAGTAGAACTTAACTATAATATTTATAATAAGGAACTACTAGTGATAGTAGATGCCTTTAAATAATAGTAAGCTTAGTTAGTAAGCGCTAAATACTAGGTAGAAGTATATTTAGATTACTAGAACCTAATAAGTTTCATAATGACTAAGAAACTTAACTAATAATAGGTTAGATGGGCTAAGTTAACAGTAGATTATAACTTTAAGGTATACTATTACCTAGGATTACTAAATAGAGCGGCGGACGCCCTTAGCTAAAGATCTAATCTTTAGGAAATAGATAGACCTATTATGTATGACGCGGTCCTACGGAAGGACTATAATAAAAGTATAAGTTATAATTAACCCTAATTAACTAAGGTGGCTAGGATTAATTACTAAGGACTAAAGGTACACGACCTTATAAACTATAACTACTTAACTTTAGAATAAAAAGTAGAATACGACTTAATTAACTACCTTAGGGCAGGACCGCCCTAGGATAAAGAATAACGGATTATACTGCGCGAAGCTTACGTACTAACCCTGATATGAAAGTTACACAAGTCTAAGGAATATAGACACCCTAGAATTAACAAAATAATTTAATAGATTTTAAATAAGTACTTAATCCCTGATGTATAAAGAGTAGTTTAGAACGTGATAGGCAACTATTTAGCCTATTCTAAGAATAAGCCTAAGAGATATAAGCCTTATAGATTACTCTAATTACTAGAACCACCTACACGCCCATAGATTAGCGTTACGATGGACTTTATAGTAAAACTCCTAAAATCGTTAGAACCTAGATTAGCATAGCTATGTAACTTAATATTAGTAATCATTAACTAATTAACTAAAGCATTAATATTTATACCTATGGAAGAAATGGTTATAGCTAAAGAAATAGCTTATAAGGTAACTAAGGCACTTATTAGTTAATATAGTGTGCTAGAATAGTTTATTACTAATTATAGAATACTATTTACTTTTAAGTATTAAAGCACGTTCCTAGCAAAGCTTAGAGTTAATAAGAAGCTTTTAACTAGCTTTTATTTATAGATAGATAGTTAGATAAAACGAACGAACTAGACACTAGAATAGTATCTAAGGATGTACGCTAATAAGCTATAAGATAACTAGGTTGAACTCCTACTAATAGCATAACTAGCCTACAATAGCATAAGATCTATGACAATAGGATACTCACTACATTACGCAAATTATAGATATAAGCTAGTTACTTATTAGAATCCTAAGGATATTAAAAGTCTTTTAGCTAGCGCTAATAATAAGGCACGACTACTACGCGTATTACATGATAAATTATGCTAACAGATTGCTTAACGGAACCTTACGGTAGCTAGATTAGTAAATAAGAAAAGGCTTAAGGGACTAACCCTTAAAGAAGGGGATAAAGTTTTCCTATTATAAAAAAATTTAAAAACTAAACGGCCATGTGATAAACTAGATAACGTATTCCACTACCAAAGCGGCCACACCACCGAAGCGGCCACTTTTTGCTTGGCGGAAAATCAAAGATTCAACCTTTAATAACAATTTAAATATTAGAGCTATTAAGCTAAAATTTTAAATAT
>ML976980.1:162217-203719 GCA_010015675.1 Byssothecium circinans | reverse complement strand
ACCTACTATTATAGTATTAAATCTAGGCTGCACGCTATAATAACTTAATAGCTACTAACTAATATACTAATAAGTAAGTGCTAAAAGTTATATAGTATATTACTAACGTTTAGCTATTAATCTATAGGTAAAGGTAGGTTTTACCTAAGATTTTCTTTTTTACTAATAACTATTTTATTACGTAAGCTATAGCTATAAAATTTTAATAGCTATTAGTTTATATATATATCTACCTAGGTTTAAAATTTTAAAAGAAAATATTAAGGTTTGGCTTTGTTATTAAGATAATACTCTTTGATGTTCCTTGCCAAGAAAAAGTGGCCGCTTCGGTGGGGTGGCCGCTTCGGTGGTGCTTTACGTTAACTTCTAATTAGGATTATTCTAGATCCTAGAGGTTAAGGGACTAGTAACGTATAGACTAGAACTCCTTAAAGGCATATATATATACCCTATTTTCTATAAATTACTCCTTAAACTAGCACTACTAGACGCTGAAATTAAGACGTAAATTAAGCTTAAAGATAAAGACTATAAGGTTAAGAGAATTAAAGATCTACGAAAATTTAAATGTTAGTAGAAGTACTTAGTTAAATAGAAGGACTAGCTAGATAGCTAGAATACCTAGGAACTAATATAGAATTTTATAAGCTATAAGGAATTAGTAAAGAATTATTACTAATAGTATCTAAGGATGGTAGTTCTAAGTTTACTAGGAAGGCTAAGAAATTAAAGGATAAAAAAGGATTAAATAAAGGACCTAAAGAAGCTTTAACCTATATCTAACTAAAGTTAGTTAGTAGTAGTCTAGGTAAAAGTGATAAAGAAAGAATAGTAGTATCTATACCCCTAGATAGAGAAGTAGGAAGCATTAGTTCTTATAAACTAGCTATAGTCTTAAGTTACTCTAACTCCTAAGTTAAAGCAATATTATCTAGAACCTAATAATGCTCTTTCTCTTCTAGGTTAAATAGCTCTCGCTCGTGAATTACTAGATGCTCTTAAAGCTCTAGAATCTTATAATGAAGATAGTACTATTCTACTTATAACTTTTAACGCTTAGTATTTATTAGCACTAAGTTATAATAAGCTTTTACTTAAATATAATAAGCATAGAAACCTATTAATAACTCTACTACGTATTAAAAGTTCTTTAGCTTGTAATAACTATAGGGAGTTAGCATCTTAGGACTAGAAAATAGAACAGCCACGACCTAATTATGATAGCGTTTTGTAGATGAAGGAATAGTAACCTTAGGCATAATTAGGAAAGAGTTAGTAAAATCCTAAAGAAAGGTATAATACTACGGATAACTAAGGACGCGTGAATCTTATATACTAGCTATAGTAAGGAGACGTGGCATAGCAGCTAGATCTCTTAGGTTATTAGGATGATAATCCTAAAGAGGGGGATAATGTTATAAGATAATAGTTATATGTAGCTATATAGGAATAATACGCTTAGGGAGAGTATTAGATAATAAGGCGTAGGGTAGGACAGGCTTAGCAATTACGTAACTCTACTCCCTCTTAGCAGGTAGAGCATGAAGCGCTCCTTTTTAGTAGAGAGAATAGTAGCGCTCCATGTACTCTAATAGAGTATATAGAGTAGGACGCATTAAAGGAATAAAATAAGTAGTATAAAGACTAGATAGACTTTCTTTATCTTTCTAATTCTAATTCTTTATAGTTAACTCTTAATAGTTCATCTCTTACCTAAATTAATACTTAGTTATTCTATAGTTAGTTATAAAATTAGTTATTTTTATACGTTTACTTTTTAAACTACTAAAGCATACTACCTAATGTATACACCATATACTAACCAACCTCCCCTCACACGGATTAGGCTTAGCAAGTATACCCCTTAGTAATAATATTACCTTTGCTTAGTAATTTTAGGCAGTTTAGTAGGGTGAGTGATTTAGTAGTGCTTTACGTTATACTAAGCTTTTAAAATAAATTATTCTTGTGAACTTTATGATGACCTTATTATTAGAATAGATCTAAGAAAAAGACGTAATTATGTTAGTCTAGAAACCTATCTAACCTTTAACTAGTTAGTTAGTTAGTGTTAGTTAGTTAGAAATTAGACTTTAAAATACTTTAGTAACCTTAAGATCTAGCTATAGACTAAAGTTAACATATGGCGCTAAGACTTATGTGCTGGTTATACTACGCCCCCACCAAACTTGCCTCTCGCTTAGCGCAGCTTCCTCGCAGTTGGCACGGGCTCGCATCGGCGCCGGTCTGAAATGAGCCACCACCCACGCGCCCGAATCCATTGACAAACAATCCATTTCATCTCAGGGTGTCTGTACGACCATGGACGATCTGGAGGACGATCTAGATCTGCGACATCACCGTGGCCTCAAGCCTGACGTCTACTACAGGTCTGTCACGGTTTCCTTCAACAGGACTATCCTACATATGTATTTGCTGACTGTTGTCCTTCAGATGTCCAAACTCAGAGTCTCTCGATGGTGCACTGCGCAATGAGCTGGCAAAGAATGCAGCAAGCTTCATTCCCAGTGAGATCGTCACGGAATTCATCTTCGCCGTCGCCTCAACCGTAACGATTTCTGTCGTGCAGCAGCCCAATCTGGACTCTCTCTTCGAGCCTGCAGCTTGGCCGCAAAGTATCGGTGTGGAGTATGCTCTCTGTCGTGACGTGGAGGGCAAGGAGCGGCTCAAGCTGCAGAGGGCAATTGCTCGGTAAGATCACGTGCAAATGCCATCCTCTCCCTTCGTGACTAAGACCCCTTAGATCTGTCATCGAGACCATCCAGGAGATCGATGGGTAAGTGGTTTTTGAGCAGCTTCCTCCAATCCCAGCCTCAAATGCTATCCTTCGCGATGGACTTGAGCTTTCGAAACAACTTGAAACGAAAAAAGGGCACAGTTAACTTGTACTTCAGATTCAAGTACAGTGAGCGCCATGCCGTAAACAAAGATGGCAGCGACGGTGCTCGCTTCAAGTATATTTGTGTCGACAGCCTCCAGAACCGGTACCGCAAGGCCAACACGAAGAAAGGAGAGGAAGTTAAGGATGCAGATGAGACAGGCAAGCGGAAGAGCAAAGCGAAGCCAGAATCGGTCCTCCCGACGTATGACTGTAACGGCGCAATCCACATCAAGTTTTCGACGAAGCGGGACGCCATACACGTTGTCTATAGGCACAACCCAATTCACAACACTCCCATCATCGACGAAACGTAAGTAGCAACCTGCCCACTTATAAGTATATTACTAATATTGATAGCCCTCTGCCTGCTCTCGCAATGGAAAATGACTCCACACCTCAAGATGCCACAAACGGCACGCCCAATGGTACCAAAACAAAGAAGAGGAGACGAAGTAAAAAGGACCACCACGTAGAAGTCGATACCGAGTTCGAAGACCCAGACCTGGACATGTCAACCTCGCCCGAAGCCAACAAAGCTCACACGAAGAAGACACGCAGAAAGGCTGCTGTATCCCCTGAAACCGGTCGGAAGAAGGCCAAGAAAGTCAAGCAGGTTCAGTCACCATCGAAGTCGCGGAGCAAGGCTCCAATCCAAGATGCTCCATCTCCGCCGGCGCAACCTGCCAAGGGCAAATGCTTGCGGTGTTATCAAAAGGGCATCAAGTGCAACGAAGCGAAGCCGACATGTAATCAGTGTCGTCGTGGCTTGTGGACGTGCCAGTACCCAACTCCGGGGGCTAAGAAGCGATCAAAGAATGGATGCATCAATTGTAAGGCGCGGAAGCGGAAGTGTACCGAAGAACGCCCTTCCTGTGCATACTGCCTCAAAGTCGACGATGATTGCGAGTACCAGGACCATGCATGATCTCTTTGAGGAACGTGTTGTCTCGTTTGGGATGGCTATGAATACCTACGCCTATATTTTCTGGAATGGACCGGTCTGTACGATTATGACAGGCTACCAAGAGCAGGGTAAAACATACGGATATGAAAGCGTTGAGTCAGCGAGGTAGACCTTCCCCATTGTTGTGTGCAAGATCCCAACTAACAGCCGGCAAGTTCGCGAAACAATAGCGCCTGAATGAAGGACACTCTTTGTTTCAACGAGGGTGTTCTCCAGTGGTCGGAAGGTCAGCAAGTCATGTGCTTCTCACAGCCTGTGAAGGCTGTCAGATACTACGTAACTATCAACAAGCGCATCATCCATACTCTACCATAGTTGCACTACGCTTTTAGACTTATCCCGGCATAGTACTAGATTTCAAGACCGATGTTCACCGGTCACAAACATGCGACTATACCCAAATCAATTCAATCTTGATAAACTCAATATGCGGCTCCAACAGCATGATGGCATATATGCATGGGCCTTATGATACGCTCTACCTCATTAACATCCGCCTGCAGCATAATCTACGATGCTTGTCTTTATGACGTCCCTTAGCCGACGATCGCATCCCTGCTCTGTTTCCCGCAGTGCGATGGGAAACCGGCCCGCTGCATGCTTAAATCCATACGAGCTTCACCCCGTCACCAATATACATGCCTAGTGTTTCTTGACACGGGATCAAACTACCCCACGCAGAAAGTGGCCAAGATTTGAGGTAGGGATGGCAGTGCTTGGAATTTTGAGGCGCCCAGGTGGATTTGATGGAAGCTAAGCTACCGGGGATGGGGATAGTGAAATGAATTATTCCGCGCAATCATGGGACAGGCGGCGCGGGGAGGCTCTGTACATGAGCCTGTGGTGTGATACTTATACGCAGACGCGTCCCTGCAGTATGCGTGAGATCTGTTCCGCGAATTTGACCTGAAGTGAAGAGCAATTGGACAATATGCGCGCGTATATTTTGCCTTTGCTGGCTGCAGCCTCTTTGACGAAGAGCTCTAGTAAGTTCATCTTCCCCAGTGAGTCGGTCTTAAAGTTGGACTACTGACCAAATAAAGCTCTTCCGTCCGAGTCCCAACACTCAAGGCGAGCCGTCATCTCATGGGACGAAGCCTACACCAAAGCAACGACAGCGCTCGCGAAACTATCTCTTTCCGACAAAATCGGTATCGTCACGGGTACAGGATGGCAAGCTGGGAACTGTGTTGGAAATACAAGGGCAGCGGGCTCGATAGGGTATCCATCACTGTGCTTGCAAGGTATGCGCGCGCTGCTCAAAAGCTCACCTCCTCGCTGTTCAATGTTAAACTTCTCAACTTACATTGTTACTCAGATGGCCCGCTCGGCGTCCGCTATGTCCAAGGCGTCACTGCCTTCGCTGCTGGCATCCACGCCGCCTCAACCTGGGACAAGGACCTGATCCGCGAACGTGGCTCCTTCCTCGGCAATGAAGCAAAGCAACTCGGTATCCATGTCCAGCTCGGCCCTGTTGCCGGCCCCTTGGGTAAAATCGCCACGGGTGGTCGGAATTGGGAAGGGTTTGGTCCGGATCCGTATTTGACGGGCATTGCGATGAAGGAAACGGTCGAGGGCATGCAAGAAGCGGGCGTGCAAGCTTGTGCGAAGCACTATATTGGGAATGAACAGGAGAGAAACCGCGAAACCATGGGAAGCAATATCCCGGATCGGGTTCTGCATGAACTTTATCTTTGGCCGTTTGTGGATGCGGTTAAGGCGAATGTTGCTAGTGTGATGTGCAGGTAAGCTTTGCCAGGTTTGAGATGTGGGGAGAATTAAGAGCTAATGTGTTGGCAGCTACAATAAGATCAATGGGTCATATGCTTGCGAGAATGACGGGATTATCAACAAGATCTTGAAGAATGAGCTTGGATTCAGGGGGTACATGTTGTCTGACTGGAACGGTTAGTATTACTTCCAATCTAAATCCGAATGGAATCTGACCGTATCATAGCCCAACATACTACGGCCGGCAGTGCCAACGCCGGTCTCGATATGACCATGCCTGGAAGGTAAGCACCCACACTCACCTTACTACGTCCTTAATCTAACAATATCCAGCGACTTTGAGAAAAAGAACATCCTTTGGGGACCAGGTAGGTATCCTATTCCCTCTTCACAGACCAACACTGATACATAACAGCCCTTCAAAACGCTGTTTCAGGTGGACAAGTCCAACAATCCCGAGTTGACGACATGGTCAAACGCATCCTGGCTTCCTGGTACCTCGTTGGCCAAGATAAAGGGTACCCAACTGCGTCCTTCAATAGCTGGAAGATTGGTTCGAAGACCATTACCGGCGATCACAAGACGAATGCTAGGGCGATGGCGAGAGATGGTATTGTCCTGTTGAAAAACATTGGAGGTGCGCTACCGCTGAATAAGCCGAAAAGTGTTGCTGTTATTGGGAGTGATGCTATTGTAGCACCGAAAGGGGCAAATGCTTGGTTTGTCAAAAACCTCCATCGGTAGTCGACGAGGAAACTGACGAGACACAGTGTCGACCGTGGCTGCAATGACGGGACATTAGCAATGGGATGGGGATCAGGAACCGCCGAATTCCCCTACCTGATCGCACCCCTCGACGCCATCAAAACCCAAGCCCAAAAAGACGGCACCAGCGTCACCAGCTCGACCACAGATAACACATCACAAGGGGCGTCAGCTGCCCAAAATGCTGAAGTCGCCATCGTACACATCAACTCTGATTCCGGTGAAGGCTACATCACTGTTGAAGGTAACGTAGGTGATAGGAAGAACCTCGACCCCTGGCATAATGGAAATGATTTGGTTAAGGCTGTGGCCAATGTGAATAAGAAGACGATTGTTGTGGTGCATAGCGTAGGCCCGCTGATCTTGGAGAGCTGGATTGATAATCCTAATGTTGTTGCTGTTGTGTGGGCTGGTCTGCCCGGTGAGTTCTATCCCAGCATATATCGAACGTGTAGGCAGAGGATGGTGCTAATAACTTCTAGGCCAGGAATCTGGAAATGGCCTCGTAGACATCCTCTACGGCGCCGCTTCTCCCTCTGGCAAACTACCCTACACCATCGCCAAACAAGCATCTGACTACGGCACTTCAGTCGCGGGGGGTGACGATTCGAGTTGGGATCTCTTCATCGATTACCGCAGGTTCGACAAAAACAACATCACACCCCGATTCGAATTCGGTTTCGGTCTCTGTAAGTTGCATCCCTCCCACTATCCCCTCGCTTTCCCAATCTCCCTCTCCACCGAAAAGCTAACGAACCCACCCAGCCTACACAAACTTTACCTTCGCCGACATCACCATAACTGGCAAACCCACCAGCGGCCCCGCAACCGGCACCAAAGGTCCTGGTGGTCCAGCCGACCTCTTCGAAATTGTCGCCACCGTAACCGCAAAGATAACAAACAGCGGCAGCGTCACGGGCGCCGAAGTCCCCCAACTCTACCTCACATATCCCGCGTCCGCGCCCAGTACGCCGCCGAAGCAGTTGAGGGGCTTCAGCAAGGTCAAGTTGGGGACGGGAACGAGCGCGACGGCCACGTTTGCGTTGAGGAGACGCGATTTTAGTGTTTGGGACGCTGGGAAGTGGACTGTGCCGACGGGGGAGTTTGGGGTTAGTGTGGGTGCGAGTTCGAGGGACGTTAGGTTGACGGGAAAGATTACTGTGTAGGTGTGAGGGGTGAGGGGTGCGAAGGGCGTTGTATATAGTATAGATATACCGGTAGGATAGTAGTTGCCGATATCGGACGATTTGGACGTTGAAGTGACGTAGAAATGCGATATGGATGTGGTGATGCTTGATACTTACTATTATCGAAGACCTTCGTCTCAGTAGCACGGTGGTACAAGGACGTGGAATATATACTGTATGTACGTTCACAACTTTATATCTATAGCATGGGTGTTGAAAGGTGAAATAGGTATAGAACGAGCTCCCTCTTCACCGCAATTTGAATGGGGCTCGTGCAGAATTCGATCCTTTCGTAGCCGTGCTTTTGTATAGAATTTCATAACACTTAGATAGGGCGAAGGCATTATGAGGGGATATTAATATTTTTGATGACATAGGGTCTTAAGATACGTGCAGCTCAATTGCCCAATGAACAGCTGGTTGTTTCCGTGACAGCAAAATTTTGTTGGCTGCGTCATTCGTAGCGCGGGTGCACGGGCCAGTCTTTATCTATGGATTCATTCTCTGGCGGGGCTTTTTCGCTCCTGCACCAAAACCTCACCTCTACCAGCTCCCTCAGCCCGTCACCTCCGCTTCCTACACAATCTTCTAAGGGTTACAGCACCCCTCCTGTATTGACATCGTCTGGCTCTGCTCTTCTGCCGCGCTTATGCGTGCTGTCTCCATCTTCACTTCCCAGGTACGTGACAATGACTCTCGCTTCGTCCTTATCGTGAATGCTCCAGTCCACACTGTCAATTCATCGGCGCGTCAATCCCCTGTCCCATGATGCTTCGGATTTCCTTCCACTCTCTTTTGCTATTCAAAGGACCATAGCTAACTGACCTGACAGGACTACATCTCTGGTATGCTGTCGCCGACAAACATGCTCGCTGGCATCAAACTAACGCGTCCGCCAGACCACCTGTGGAAGGCTTCAATTAACTGAACGACTTCACCAGCTTAACTCGTAACACCTACTACTCCACGAAGCTCTCCACTCATCATGATGTTGCAATTCCTCAAGCCGGCCGCCGGCCGGTCCGCGAGTGTCCTGGGACTGGTGACAAAGAACCGAGCACAAGCCCGCTTCATGGCAACTGTGCAGACCAACACCTCCCGTCAAGTGCCTGTTCCTCAGCGAAAGGCAACTCCCATCTCCACCGAGAGGGCCACATTCACCATCAAGGTGTGTATATCCGATATCGGCAGTTCCCCAACACGTCACTCACCGCTTTTTAGAATGGACCGATCTTTTCAGGAAAGTCGTTTGGCGCCAAGGCCAACATCTCTGGCGAAGCTGTCTTCACTACCTCGCTTGTCGGATATCCCGAGTCCATGAGCGACCCGTCATACCGTGGCCAGATCCTCGTTTTTACCCAGCCTCTCATCGGCAACTACGGCGTTCCCTCCGCAGCCCGCGACGAGCATGGCTTGCTCCGATACTTCGAGTCTCCGAACATTCAGGCGTCTGGAATTGTTGTTCAGGATTATGCTATGAAACACAGCCACTGGACTGCTGTAGAGAGTCTTGCTCAATGGTGTGCTCGTGAGGGTGTGCCAGCCATCTCTGGCGTCGATACTCGCGAGGTTGTGACGTACCTCCGTGAGCAAGGTTCTTCTCTCGCTCGCATCACCATTGGAGAGGAGTATGACGCGGACGAGGATGAGGCCTACATTGACCCCGAGTCCATTAACCTTGTCCGCAGGGTCAGCACCAAGGCTCCCTTCCACGTTAGCTCTTCGCTCGGAGACATGCACGTTGCCCTGATCGACTGTGGTGTGAAGGAGAACATCCTCCGCAGTCTCGTCAACCGCGGAGCCAGCGTCACTTGCTTCCCCTTCGACTACCCTATCCACAAGGTTGCCCACCATTTCGACGGTGTCTTCATCTCCAACGGACCCGGTGACCCCACTCACTGCACGTCCACTGTCTACAACCTCCGCAAGCTGTTCGAAGGCTCCCAGATTCCTATCATGGGTATCTGTATGGGCCACCAGCTCATCGCCCTTGCGGCCGGTGCTAAGACGATCAAGTTGAAGTATGGCAACCGTGCTCACAACATCCCGGCTCTGGACCTGACTACCGGCAAGTGCCACATCACGTCCCAGAATCACGGCTATGCCGTCGACCCCACAACGCTATCCAGCGAGTGGAGGGAGTACTTCACCAACCTGAACGACCAGTCGAATGAAGGCCTAATCCACAACTCCCGACCCATCTTCAGCGCGCAGTTCCATCCCGAAGCCAAGGGCGGCCCACTCGATTCCGCTTACCTGTTCGACAAGTACATGGAGAGCGTCAAGAAGTACAAGGACCACCAGGCCATGTTCTCGGACAGGAACAACAAGCCCAGTCCTCTTCTCGTTGACCTTTTGGCCAAGGAACGTGTGGGTGTTCATCCCGCGGACCCGGATTATGAGGGTGGTCATGCGGTTGGAAAGGTGGAGCCTGGGGTCTTGATTGATTCTCAGGGTACGCCGCGGCCGCAAGCTGTTGCTGCCGCTGCGTAGAATGGGTACATAGCACTCGTCCTCTCTTTAAGCGGTGTGTCTTTTGGGCTTTCTTGGATTTGAGATTGGCGTTTAGCTGAGTTGGGCTATTTGGGAAGAGACTGCTAACTTTAGTGGATGGGTTGGGTGATTGTTTTTTCTCTTACTCGTTCCAGTGTAGTACTGTGATCAAATTGAATCGAATATATAAATATTTTCTTGAACCTTCATTTTTATACACATCAAAGAGTTGTTATGCAAGAGAACCATGTAATATATATTCGATTCATCCCTGGGTATCATATCATCATCAACATCATCTAAGCCCCATCCCATCCCCACTCAATCCCACCTAAGCCTTCCCAAACCCCGGCTCCTCCACAACCTCCTCCTCATCCCCCTTATTCCTCTCCCTCTCCCTCTCCACCCCCTCCCCCTCCGCCTCCGCCTCCGCCTCCTCATCCTCCACATTCCCAGGCCCACTATCACTATCCCTCGCCGCCGGCGACGAAGCACCAGCCTTCATCTCCACAACCCTCCTCTCGGACCTCTCCTGCTGTTTCTTCCTCGCGCCGGCCTTCAACTTCTCCCACTGCTCCCTGTACCTACCCAGCACGATGGCGTTTTTCTCGTTCTGCCGCGTGAGCTGCTGTTTCTCCGTGGTGAGGGAGGAGATTTGCTGGGCTTGGAGGGCGAGTTGGGATTCTAGAGTTGCTATGCGGTGGGCTGTTTCGGGGTCGGGTTGTACTGCCGTTGCTGCTGCTGCTGCTGCTGTTGTTGTTCTTGTCGGTGTGTTGGTAGTGGTCGAAGGAGAGGAAGATGAGGAAGGGTGAGCAAGAGCAGGAGGAGAAGGCGAAGTCGGCAAAACCGCATTCGAGCCCTGCGAAAGCGCATGAGCCAGCGCGCTGGGATCCGAAGTACTAGCCGGAAGATTTGGAATCCTCGCACGGAACGACTGCGCGAGGGCGATGTGCGAGGACTGCGACGTCGTCTCCCACATGGCGATTCTCTTGCTCTGTTTATCGACGGTTTGGAGGAGCGTTTCGATCTGCAGCTCGTATTCTTCGACGGTCTTTTGGCCGGCGCCGCGGCCGGCTGCGAGGGTGCGCGCGGAGGCTACGACGCTGGGGGTTGGTTTTCCGCGCGAGCGTGGGCGGCGCGAGGCCGTGGGGGAGGGGGGGAGGACGGTTTCGCGAGCGTCAACGAATTCTTCGTGGGAAGAGCCGCGGAGGCCTGAGGATTCGTTGTCGTTTTCGGTGATGGGGTCGAGGTGCGGGTTTTGGGCTGCGTGGTGGAGGTGTGGGAGATTGTTTGGGTTTTGGAGAATGTTGGCGTAGGATTTTGTTCCGCCCGAGGTGGGGACGAGGAAGAAGGATTCGGTGGTTGCGAAGTGCGGGGTGTTTCCTTCTTGGAGGGCGCGGAGGGCGGGTTTGCTGATTAGGGCGGCGAGATCGGGTTCGGAGGACTTGACAGTGCGCGAAGCTTCGGGGGATTGGGTGCGGCCGGTTGATTTGGACGGGGGTTTGGGGTCTTTCTTTGCGGGTGGGTGAGGGTCGGCGGCTGGTGTGGGTGGGGTTGGGGAGAGCGGGAGGGATGTGAAGGCCAAGGGAGCGCTGATGGCGGAGATGATGTTGCCAAAGGATGAGTAGAAGCGGTTGAATTTGTCGTCGGATGTTGATAGAGAGGCTTGGTTAATGTTCTGTGCCGTTTCTTCTTGTAGTGATGCTCGCGGCGAGGTCCGAAGCTTGTCCTCTTCTGCCTTGCGGTTCTGGCGCTCGAGCATGTCCCGCACGGGGGTTGCTGGGGGTTCACTGCGGCTTGCGATGGCATTTGTGACGGAGACAGGTGTTGCGCTGGGCGTGCTTCGACGAGGGCCTGGGATGCCGCGCTTTTCCGCAAGATTGGTAGCGATCGAGGACTGGGGCAGGCGGCGGCGGGAAGGAGCTCGGGTTGATGACGCAGGTGAGGATGTTCGTGTTGTGGAGGACTTGGAGGACGGAGAGGTGGTGGAAGACTCCGAGGTCTGGGTTGTGTCTTTCTTCTTTTCTCTCTTGCGCGGGGGCTCTTTGATCAGGCCGGCGAGTTTGTGGTGGTGGTCTTCGAGGAGGCTGAGGATTCGGAGGGCCTGGCATACAGTCAGTAGAGCTCATAAGGAGTGCGGGACATGCATACATACCTCAGAGTTGCTTGTGTCTTGGGTGGCTTCGTGAAAGGCAGAGGCAGCAGATTCATGCTCTTCCCCCGCGGTCGCGATGCTCTTTCCGTAGGTTGCCGTCACGGCGTTGCGGACGTGCTCGTGGGCTTTGGTGAGGTGCGCAGACTCCATGGTTGTGGTATGTTTCTCTATGCGCAGTCATGTCGAGTGGGAGTCAAACTATGGGGGAGTGGGAGTCATGGGTGTCAGTGAGTGAAAGCTGCGTGACCGCGTACTAGTAGTGGCATATGTGACAAGGGTCAGCTCTCCTTGCGCTTGTGTCGATCGTCCTGCTTCAAAGACAGCCGAGTGACGCGAAACAGCAGGGAACGGTGCGGCTGAGTGTCAAGCTGCAGTTAGCCCTCTTGATCCCCGAGGGTGCCTCTCTGTCCGAATCACACATACACATCCACGTCTCCGTCTCCGTCTCCGTCACCCAGGCAAACCAAAGCAGTGCGCTGCACTCTGCCGCCTCCATCCAACCGCTATCTGGCTCTGCGCAATCGCCCCATCCTACATCATCCATCATCGTATCGTCCCCCGCAAACCACCGCCGTTTCCCCGCGACCCTGCCATGACCGCATGAGACCCGCCAGCTGGTTGCGATAGTACCAAACGACCTTCGACGCATCGGTCGGGGCAAATCTACCTTCACCATGGCGGCAATTGACCGCGCACGGAGTGCTACATCCTCCACAGATGGCCACAGTAGAGAACAATCGCTTGCACCGATGGGGCTCCAGACGGTGGTCAAAGGCGGTGTCAGCTCGTCCATCACATCGGTCGCAAGCAGCGACAATTTGGGCGACAGCAGCCATGACTTACATGTGTCGGGCGATGGCGCCCTAGACAAGATGAGGAGGTGGGGCTCCGACGACGGCCACAGCGAGACGTCGTCGCATCGCAGGCGCATGACGAAATTGTTCAAAGGCCGCCGAAAAGGAGGTCGCCGCAAGTCGACGCAGGATGATACCTCGCTGCCAGACACGGCCGACCCTGTTCCTCCAATGCCCGACATGCCCTATATCAAGAGGCAGGCCGCCAGTGAAGAAGAACTCGGCCTGCACAGGAGTGTATCCAGCTCTCTACTTACCGAGGACTCTGATGCAGAACCGTGAGTGCCGCATTTCTCGTTTTATTTCCCCTCTGCCTCTTGTTTTGTCTTGTCTGTCTTGTCTTGTATCGATTGCACAAGCTGCGACGCCATCTCAAACATGAAGGGGAAGGCGTCCTTCGCGCAACGTGTACTGTGTAAGCACACAGAACGAGCAAGAGCTTGGACGCGCCACCTCCAACTGATCAGCTCTCGTTCTCGCCGCCCCCAACAAAAGTTCCCCACACCTCATCGTCACACATCTACATCTCCCACCGCTGGCTTTACCGTTCCCGTTCCCATTCCCATTCATCTTCTTACGGCCGCTCGCTGCATTTTCCTACTCTTCGTTATTCGTGATACCCCACCAGTTTGCTTCCAGCATTATTCCTTTGTTGCACGTTCCACACAGCTAGGCTATGCCTCACTGAACTAATCCGCCATCTTTCGCAGAGCCCCAGTACGCCCTGGCATATCTCCACACCACTCGCACGCAGGCTATCCGACCCTCTCCTCGCCCTTGATCGCTTCCGAAACGACCGATTCCACTACGCAATCGGATGCGACCCTCGTAGCCTCTGCCGCCTCCGACGACGTGCTCACCCCACGCGCCCAGACCTTCGACGTTGCTACGAGCAAACGCGGGACATCGCCAGTGGGCAAGCTCAAGGAAGCCTTCGCGCCGACTCGGCGGACGACGGCGTCAAAGACTGCAAGCGACACCGCAGAAAGGGCTCGTCCAAGCGCCAGTGGAGGTCTGGGCTCACTTTTTGGTGGGAAGAAGCGGGAAACCCACATCCTGGATGATTCGGTGCTCCAGGCATCACCGCCACAGATTCACAAGGGCAAAGAAACTCAATCAGCCTCTTCGCTACCTGCCGTTGCCCCTAAGCGAATTATCACACAGCTACCAGTAACTCCTCCAAACCTTGGCGAGACCCCTCCCACCACATTCGTAACTCCGCCCACTCCAACAGATATCAAGGCAGCTTCCCCTACAGAATCAACGTCAAGTGCAAAGGACGGCGTGAAGCCTCCAAACCCCAACGTTGTGGTGTCACCCTCGGGGAACATGATATCGCACAGACGCGCACGCTCAGCAACCAACCCTCCTAGCAAACTGTCCAACTCTATACTAGCCCCACTAACCCCTACCCTCGAGGAGGTCAAGACTCCTGGCGGAACCGCTGGCCCGCCTCAATCTCCGAGCGGCTTCTTCTCTTCTGTATTCTCTGCGGCACAGAACGCTGCAAATACGTTTAGCACCACTATTGCTAACACAACTACCACAAATAAGAATAAAGGCGCGGGTCAGCCCCAAAAATCTGACGAGACGAACACGGGAGACGCAGGGGGCGAAGAAGTTATAGGTCCTAACAACGCTGGAACCAACGAGAGTGAGGGAACCGAGAAGCGCAGGCTTGCGGTTGAAACTCTCGGGTCTGGGAATCTGAGTTTGGCTCATCTTGGAATCACAGACAGCGAAGAGACCAGCCCAATGTCATCCAACCATAATCTCCCGCTGAGGTCCGATGAGGCCTCGGCAGAGGCAGCAGATCTGGCTGCTAGTCAAGCCGTGTCTGCAGCATACGCGGCCGAGAAGCCTGGTCTCGCTGCCGAAAGTGCCCATGATCGCTCACGATCACTCACCACAACCTCGGCCGGTGCAACGTCTCCACCTCGACAACAGGACACCACCGACTCACCCGCTCCAAGCTCCATACAGCGCCAGGGCAGCATTCGTAGTAGGATCAGCGGCGGGAGGAAGAGACGTCATAGAGGCAGCTCTGCCACCACCGGCAACACCATAGCCGCTGCGATAGGCGCCAGCGCTTCAACATTGGTCCCACAAGCCGGTCGACTCAATGGTACTGGCTTTGCTGTTGCTCCACCAAAGAGGAACAAGGATTTTCACACCTTGTTCAAGAGTGTGCCGGAGGACGATTATCTGATTGAAGACTATAGTGCAGCTCTGCAGAAAGAGATCCTCCTACAAGGCCGTCTTTACGTGTCTGAAGGCCACATATGTTTCTCCAGCAACATTCTTGGCTGGGTGACAAATCTGGTTATAAGCTTCGACGAAGTTGTTTCGGTCGAGAAGAAGTCTACGGCCGTCGTGTTCCCCAACGCTATCGTGATACAAACGCTACACGCCCGCAACGTCTTTGCATCCCTGCTAGCTCGAGACGCCACCTACGATTTGATAATAGGCATCTGGAAGATCTCACATCCCAACCTGAAGTCTTCGCTGAACGGAGTCGCAATTGATGGTGGTTCTGGAACAGGCGATAAGACGGAGAAAGCAGAATCTATCGGCAGCGAAGATGGCTCTGTTCAAGACTCCGAGGATGATGTGTACGATGAAGACGCCGAGGACGACGACGGAATCGGAAGCTTCACAGAGGCTGGCGAGGGTAGTATCACTGGAAGTGAGGTTGGATCCGTGCAGGGAGGTGAGATTCGAAAAGTCAGCGCCACTGTTGCACAGGCCGTTAGTGGTGGTGCCACGAAACTCAGCGAGGGAGCCGAAGCCACGGTAAACGGTGCGCCTTCGGTTCAAGACTACCCTGGCGCGGCGACACATGCAGCTACGGATTGCGGTGACGGTGACCAGCACTATGACAAGCTCTTGATTGACACCACGATCCCGGCTCCTTTGGGCAAGATTTTCAGCTTGACTTTCGGACCCGGGTCAGGAACCTTCATGCGGAAATGGTTGATTGACGATCAAAAGTCAACCGATCTCCAACTGGAGGACGATGGAAAGGGGCTCGGCGAAGGCAACAAAAGCTTTAGCTTCTCCTATATCAAGCCTCTAGGCGGTAGCATTGGTCCAAAGCAGACAAAATGCAACATTACCTCCACGCTGGAGCAGTACGATCTAAACAAGGCCGTCTCAGTGTCGCAGAGCACACAGACCCCAGATGTTCCCAGCGGCAACATCTTTCTCACCAAGACAAGGTATTGTTTGATGTGGGGTCCAAACAATAGCACACGTTTGATCATGACCTTTACGGTCGAGTGGAGCGGCAAGAGTTGGCTGAAAGGTACGTTTGGCCATGCCAGCTGTCTACCTACGCAGACACGGATACTGACGAAACTTAGGTCCCATTGAGAAAGGTGCCAATGATGGCCAAATGACGTACGCAACTAGCCTTAGCACCGCCCTTCGTAACGCTGTAGCCACGAAGTCCAGCATCCCCCGCGGTCCCGGCAAACCGGGCAAAGGGAAGAAGCGCTCAAAAGCCAATATTGCCACATCCGATACACCCGCCACCTCCACACCCTCGACCGCAAACCCTGCAACCAAGGAAAACAGTTGGGGACCGCTCGACCCCCTGCGCAGTCTTCTCGGTCCCGTTGCCGACATCATCGACCTTCTCATCACGAAACAAAACATCATTGTCCTCCTCTTCGCTCTCCTGCTCTACAATCACTTTTTCAGCCGCTCATCTCCCTCCTCATCCATCTCGGGGGGTCACCGCATGAGCTCTGCAGAGCGACAAGTTGCGTATGAAGAAATCTGGAGAAACGAAGAAGCAGATTTGTGGAAGTGGCTTGAGGAGCGTGTTTCGCTGGATCGGGTGCATAGCTCGGTCGGAGGCGCGGAAAGGGTTCTGAAAGGGGCGGAAATACAGAGCAAGCTTGTGGCGGAGAGTATTCGGGAGAGGCAGGTTGACGAGGCGATCAAGACGACGGAGCAGAAGCTGAGGGCGCTCAAACATGCAGTGAGACGCAAGAGGGAGACGGGGACGGAGAGTCCTAAGGAAGAGTCTACGTAACCCTCATCTCTCCCTTCTCTCTATATTTCGGTGGATAGGGAGAATGGCAGCCGGATGGAGGCGGCGGTTAGGCGTCGGTGTTGGGGTGTGAAAGCGAAAAGTAAGGGGGGGATGGAATAGAAGGTACGGCAGATATACCCCTGTTATATTCCTTTGTTTTATCGAGGACTGTGTGTTTGCATGGCATGCATTGGTGAGTGAATGGGTGGTGTTTGTACGTGTATACATACATAAATGCATGGCTGGTGGCGTTTATCGAGTGCATATTTGGAGCGATATGGATGGATTTGGGCTTGGACTTGGCCTAATATCTGCCACACTCTACTTGCTGGATGGGTCTGGGTCTGGGTCTGGGCCTGGGTCTGGGTCTACATTAGCGTGTCTTTGTCACTCTTTTCTCCCTTTTTTTTTCCCTTGTAACTTATGATGAGAGCTGAAAAAATGCGTGTATAATTATTCTTTTTATTGAAGTGATATTGTGAGAGAAAGTTGATTGGGTCTTTGAGTCAAGTGTCGATATTGGTGTGAGAGAAAATGAGGAGTGCGGGGCGAGTAAAACTCATCTGGAGGTTTGTCGCTGCATGGTGTCTTGTGGATTGGGGTGGGGGTAGGGTTAGTTAGTACGTCTAAAGGGCTATCGATGGGTTGTTTGGGGTTGTTTTGTGGTGTGGAGGATGTCACATGGAGACAGTTGTCTTCTTTCTTCACTTCATCTAACTTATTTGCAGAGTGATCGTCAGTGGTAACGTAACTTAATGTAATGTAATATTAAGATCTGATTTAACGGGTAGGTATTTAAGATAGGTATCTGTGGTTACACTGTGTGCATATCTGGAAGCCCAGTTCGCGAGCAAGAGGCCAAGTTCTCGTTGGATCAGAAAAGGCGCGAGAGATTTCCGGGGATTCATTCATCCGCGGCGTGATTATGTTCGGCTGATTGTACAGCAGCGCGCACAGTCTTAGGGAACAGTCGGAGAGTTTGTGACTTAAGCCGCAGAGGGTTGAATAGCGTTTGAAGCGGAGAACGCCCATGCCCACGATCAGGACTCCTCCTTCTCTTTCTCCTGGAAAAACGTGAGCCTTCTCAGAAATGGTCAGGTCGATACGTGCTACCCTTATTTCGAGAGGTGCTTCCGCAGCCAGTGCTCTTCAAGGGCGTCTTGGGGCTTCCTGCTGCCGGCTTTGAGTTCATCGCGGTGCCGTTTTCCAGGGGGATTTGGACGTTGGTTTTTGGAAGATGTCTTTGAAAACGTGTCTTGTGGGCGAGTGTCCCTCTCTGTGAAGTTGCTGTGTTCGCGATTAGATGACGGAAACGGGCCTTGTGGCCGAGCATTCCTCTCTATGGAATTGCCGTATTCATGAGTGGACGACGGAAACGTGTCTTGTAGCCGAGCGTAACTCTCCATGAAATCCTGCAGAGGGGGATTGTCCACCTTCTCGACCTTGTACAAGGTAGATCCGCCCTGGTGATCTGTCCTCAGCTCATAGCCTAAAGCATCGCGGCGTTGATCATACGCGCTTCGTTGAGGAGAGCGAGAGCGCGATTCTCGCCGACGCAAGGAACTATCATGAGAGCGGTGATGCATGTGATTTTTAGGTACGTGTAAGTTATATGATGTAGGCTCTCGCCGGGGCGAAGCTGCTCTCCCACGCCGTCTATCACCGTCGTAATCCTACTACGCGAGTCGAAGTGCGAGTCGTTCTCGTTCCTTGGACGCATTCCATAACCTCTCCGGTCATCGCGCCCGCGATATATAGGCGAGGGAGATCTACCACGATCCGCTCCGTGCCGTGCCTCCCCGTACAAACCTGCACCTTACAGGACCTCCGCTCATCACGCTCGCGGTAGACTAGGGAGGGCGACTTACGAAAATAGGATCTCCGGTCATTCCTCTCGCGGTAGACAGGGGAAGGCGATCTATGAAGCCTGAACCCGTTTTGCCCACAGTCGCGATTGCGGAAGCGACTATCTTCACGGTTGGATGTCATTTTTTTTATATGGAGATTGGATAATCCGCACTCCGGACTTGCGTCAGCGATTGTGACGCGATGGTGGTTAGGAACAAAGGTTCCTTGGTTTAGTGTGAAGTTAATTGGTTTGGTTTAATATAGACAGCCCGCACTCTGGTAGCCCTCCCAAGGTGTGAACACCTCGGGGGGTGAAGGTAGTTGATCTTGATGCCCAGCGTGAGTCGGAAGCGCAATGAAGTAGGAATCGAACCTACAATGCGGCAAGCAAGATGAAGAAGGAGAAAGGGAGGAGAGTGGCAGTGGATGGCCTTTTATAAGGTTGCTTGCGGTGGGTCCGTGCATGTGCACGTGGGAAATGGGTTGAGGAAGGAGCGATGGAGGGAGGGAGGGAAGACGCGAAGTTGCCGAAGCTACAACGTGCGGGATTTACGACTCCACCATGTAACTTTTGTACTGAGCGAGTCAAGTTGTTGCCCAGATGTTTAGGGAGCTTCAAATGTGTAAATATGAATGAATTACCTCCCAAGTTCACTCATTCGTTCATTTATAAAAATATGAAATAAACAGCGAGAAAAAAACCCCAAAAAAAAAGTCATAAAAAATTTTTTTTTTGCCAGCGATTGGACTCGAACCAATGTCTCTATCACAGTGTGACCCTCAATTTCAATCTCTTTTAGAGGAGTACTCCCTGGAACAACTAGCGTGCTACCACTGCACCACGCTGGCCTTGCTTTTTGTATATAGAAATCGTAGCGCGTAAGAGGTATATATACAGGCAAAAAAAGTGAAGGGAGTGGAGAAGTGAAAAGGTGGAGGGGAGCTGGTGGTGGGTATACTGGCAAACGAGGTATGTTGGCAAACGAGGAATGCCTCAAGTAACACTACTTCGACAGCCCTACGTTGGCGACGACGTCGAGCAACATTTGAGCAATAAAGAAGTTGTCTCATTAGCTATCCTACCTTTTTACGACCTTGTAACAGCCTCCCATTAGTTTTAGTTGGTTAAAGCCCTGCGAAGGGTCAGTTGAGAAGTTTCCTTTTAGCCTTCATTAAGAGCTTAAAATTGACTCTAGGTCTCTTGGAGCAAATTCAGGACGTGTTAATAGTCAGAGGATAAATGGCGGAAGCAATGCACTTGTAGCTTAAATTTTTTTCGACACATAAAGAACCAAGTCGCTGCGAAAGATATATGTATGTTGAAGCTTAGAAACCCAGCTACTGTAGTAGCATACCTTCTTCGATCTTAATTAAGAAAGAGCTTATTATTTACAACCCTCTATCCTATCCTGTACAAAAAACATCAAGCTCTCTTGCTCTCATATATAAGAGCATCTATAAACATGTTACTCTAGTACTACATTCTTCTAAAATCAATGCAACATTCTTGATTAAAGTGGTCTTGAGATGTATTTACTCTACTACCCCCTTCCCTCAGCACTCCAACTACCTAGGTATCTTCACCAAAACCTAATGTCCCGCACCATGCACACTGCGGCAACCTACCCACAGAAGCTTGGGTACGTACTGCATTTTGTGTCCGACGCACTTATCTATCAATCCGCAGCCCTAAAGCCCTGCAGAGCTAATAAAATCACCTGGGAAGCAAACACTGTGTCATTCATTATATTAAGCTTATAATGTAACAGCACACAACCGACGCCATACACTTAGCAAGATTAAATCGAACGACGGAAGTCGAGGCATACTAGACGCCAGTCAAGGAGCATGCCGTTTACTGCGCAGTAATTCCATTAAAAAGGCGACTTCAGCAGCGATGTTGGTATCGAGACAGCTTGAGTTACGAGCCATACATTGCACTGTACTGAGAGACTGCTGCGATGCGGTTGACATAGGTGATGAAACGTCAGACTCGTTGATTAACTGATTAAGTTTTTCTTCTAACCTTTATAGCATCCCTCCTTCGAGGTATGCATGGCATTGCCAAACTATTAACACACGCTCGACTTCACAATCGTCCCAGCGAATCTAATCCAATCCGTTTTAATTCACTTTCCACTCCTCCACCCGCCACCACCGCCTCCTCCCCTCCAATTCCCTCCACCACCGCCACCACCACCTCTACCTCTTCCCCTATATCCACCACCACCAAACCCAAACCCACCCCTCCCCCCACCGGCCCTAAAATCATCAGTCCAAGGCCCAAAATCACCCCCAACCTCCACAACCCTATCCTCCTCATCAAACCCAAACCTAACTTTCTGATCGAGCCTCGAATGCTGCATACCACGCCCTTTCCTCTTCTCCTCAGGCGTCCAATCCCTACTCGTCTCCAAATCCAGCTCTTTCAGTCGCGCTTCCGAGCGTTGGTCTGATACGGGTAGGAAGTATAATTGCGGTTTTGCGGTTGTAGAGTGGAAGAGTTCGTCGAGGGTTTTGAAGGATTTCTCGATGTCATGCCGGGTTTCTGATGAGGGTGCGGGGGCGTGTGTGGGAGGTGCGAGGTTGGAATTGGTTTGGTGGGACGTTTTTCGAGGGCCCGTTGGGGGGTTGAACGGCGCGGCGGATCCGGCATTAACGGCACCGCCAACGGCGCCGACTTCTTGGAATACGGCTTCAACGGTCCCGTCTTCGTTCTCGGGATACACAATCTCGAATTTCTTGCCTCTTCCTGATATTCCCGAAGCGCGGGCGTCTTTGTCTTCTTGAAACGCGGCTTCCTCTTCGGCGATCCACCCTTCGACTTTGTCGTCGGGAATGAAATCAACCCAGAGATCTTTCCGATTTCCCTCTGGCGGCCATATCGATCCATGAAGAGAGGCGCGAACGCGAGATGCAGCGGTAGTGCTGGCGAAGAGGACAAGAGCGTGGGTTTTCATGTTGTCGAGGAAGAGAGATTTGAGGATTGAGGGAGAGGGAGATGAAGAAGGGGGTGTGGCGAGGGAGATGAGGTGCATGCGGAGGGCCTCTGGACGGAGAGGCCGCATGAAGTTGCGGATATAGAGGGCTGGTGTGGCTGGATGGAGAGCAGGGGCGATGGGACGGTCGTCAGTTAAGGCGTCTTCCATGGGTGTGTCTGTTGTTGAGGGCTGGAAAAGGTCCTTGTAACGAGGTGCCTTGTCTTTCTTTTCGGGAGCTTGGGTTTTGCTGTTAAGTTTTGGGGTAGGCGATTTGTCGTCTTTGGGAGGGGCATCATTCGGTTCTTTCGGTGGTATTGATGCTTCTGTTTCTTGTTCACGCTTCTCCTCACCATCCATAGAAGCCTCCATAGCTTTTTCATCGACCTCCTTTTCTTCTTGCTCGGGCGCTGCCTGTTCCATTACCGCATCCACATTCACGTCCATTTTATTCTCTCCACCATTTGTGGCAGCTTCCATAGCCTTCTCATCGACCTCCTTCTCTACTTCCTCAGGAGCTCTCTCCCCCATCACCGTATCCACATTTACATCCGCTTCATCCCCCTCTTGTATCGCGTCCTCCTTAAGAACCACTTCCGGCGCCGCATCACTCGGTCTCGGCCGCTTCGCTCTCAGCTTGACATCCTGACTAGGTAACTCCGGCGTCAAACTCCTCCTCTTCCTCTTCCTCGTCTCAGCCTCCAATTCCTCAGTATTCAACCGCGTATCAGGTTCCGCTGTCGTAGTAGCTGAGCGCTCTGCTATAGGCAGGAGTTCTGCCTTTTCAATTGAAGGTTTCTCATCGGGAGCAGAGGAGGGTGTACGATTCCTAGAAAGAAGAGAATGTGGAGAGGGTTTCGAGGGTTCGATGGCTGGTTCGGCGGGAGCTGGTGTGGATGTAGATGGTTCCTCGGGAGCCGGAGGCGCGGGTGCAGGGTCCTCCGTAGCTTGTGGTGCGCTTGGTTCTTCCGAGATTGTAGTGTCTGCTTCAGGTTGAGGTTGTGAATCTGCGACTGGCGCGGTCTGTGTGACTTCTTCACCCTTCGCTTCATCATCCTTCGTGTCTTGCTCGGGTCCTTCCGCAGCGACCGCAGGCGCTGCAAACAGATTAGCTTCCCGCGCTTTCTTTCCCAGCTTCAATCCTTCTTGAATTGAGAGCTTACCATCAGCATCTTGCATGGGCGCATCTTTCTGTTCCTCCTCCTTCTCTGCAGCAGGAGTTCCGTCAGCCTTCTCGGCCGCAGGCGCACTCTGAGTAGTATCCCACTCCTCAAGCTTCTCAATAATCTGCGCTTTACGCGTCAAGCCTGTGGACGGAATGCCGCGATCCTTGAGCAATTGCCGCAGATTCGCGACTGTCTGTTTGTTGTAATCCGTCATAGCTCAGCTCGAGTTGCGCTGTAGTGTTGCAGCGGGAAAAGTCGTGGACGTGCAATCAGACATGCGCGATGGTAAGAATGGAGAGGAATGATACCTTGTGGCGTTAATGCTCTGTTTTGCGCCGTGGTTTGGTTTGTGTTCGGGCCGTCGCATTCGTCGACTTACGTTCACGTCAAAGAAATGCGCAGCGCGCGTCAACCGAGTTGCTCTTAGTAGATCTGCTAGGTTCAAAGAGGCCTAGCGTATCTGCAACATGCAACACGCGACTTCACCCGGCTTTCTAGACATCAAATTGAAGCCTTCGACGTAGACGTACTTGATTTTGAGAAAAAGGCATAAATGCTGCACCCGTTCTCTCGCTCATATTCATGATTCTGCATGCGACTCAAATTCGTGGATTAACACATCCACGATCGTCCACTAATCGTTCGGGCATCCACACCGTCAACGCCTCAGACTATGACAGGAACCTAGAGAAACCGAAATAGGGTATCCAATAGCGGCCCAAATGCGTTTCCCAAAGAAAAGCAAACTCCTCAAAAATCAACGCCATGGGAGGCAATTCCCTAAAATGCCAACCAAAAATCTCATACAGTCCTTCATTCCATACCAGCCCGTGGCTGTCATCCCTGCCCTGGCGGTCTTGCACCAGGCCTCACTCCCCCAAAATTATCCCACTGATGATCGGGTTGTTGCTCTCCAGAGCTATAATACCTCGGCGGGCTTTGATTCTGCGGCACATCATACGGCAAGCCCTGCGACTCAAAGTCGGTAAATTTACCATGTTGGGGCGCGCCTGTTGGCGCTACACCGTATTCCTGTCCGGGCGTCGGTGCCGGAGGGAGGCTGTCGGGGTTTCTGTATCCATCGTAAGCGCCGTGGTACGAGCCCGTATCCTGGCGAGAGTACGGATTAGCTTGCGCGTTATTCAAGAGACCAGACAAGTCAGAGTCCTCGAACCCTTGTTTTGTCTGTTTCGTTGGCTTTGCCGACTCCACAGCTGCCTCGCCATTTCCTGCAAAAGTGGGGCCGTAATATGCCGTGCTCTCATGGGACATGGGCTCGAGCTTGGTTTGGTAAGATGGGTCGGATCTACGGTGACGAACGCCGTAAAAGAGCCAACGGAAACCGCGACCACTTGCTTTGATGACATCCCAGGGGTTGAGCGCATCGAGGAGGGCTCGCGCAGGGCCATATGCGTATGTCTTGGGCGATTCCGGAGGTAGCATGTCGCTACCTTGCGGCAGTGGATCGTGGCGTCTGCCTAGATCGTATGGTTTCCAAGGGAATGCCCAGAGATGAACGACGGCGAAAATGGACATCTCAACGCAAGTCAACATGGAGGGAATCCCAATTCGTAGATCTGGTCCACCAATCTTGTCTGTGGCTTTGAGTGGGCCACCCGATGCGGTCAGGAGAGAGATGATATAGCTCTGCCAGAAGCAGAAGAAAATGACAAGCTTGATGCAGAGCACCTTGAGGAAGGGTCGGTGAGGCGCGAGGTCGTCTTTGAGCTGAATGTAGAATTGTATCAAGCAGTACATGGCGATGGTGACAGATATGACTTCGAAGCTTGTGACCCAGATGTAAGCGTAACGCGGATCTTTCGAGCTGGTGCAGTATCGACCTTGAGTCTGGGCGATGACAGCGACGCCGGTGAAGAATGGGCGAATGAAGCAATACTGGAAGATACTGATCCAGACCACCTAAAAAAGTCAACTGTATGTCCTCTTAACGCTGTCTGAACGTACATTGAACCATGTGAGCCCACTTCGCGGCTTCCGCAGCCAACCTTTATCTTCCCCGCCTGAGCATTTCTGCATCCAATTCATCGGCCACACCCAGTTCTTCGGTTGCACATTCCTGAAGTACTCCTTTTGTTCGTGTAAAGTCGGCGCAATGTAGTGGCACATGAGAGTGAAGAAACTCGAGATGGCAAAGGCCTCGTAGCAGTCGCGGAGAAGCTCAAAGTATATTGCGTACTTGTAGTATAGGTAACTGAGGAACGAAACGACGGCGTAGATGGGTATCATAACTAGAATGCGGATGATGCTGTGTTTATTAGCGAATGGCGCAAATGATACGTAGACTCGTACGTACTGCTTCTGCTCATACGGCTTCAAGTAGTGCGTGGCATGTCGCAGGATGAGAAAAAAGGCGATGGCGACGGCGAGGGCGCCAAAGGTTGCGGAAATGATGAGGCCGAAGTGGTGGAAGGTCAGTGATTTCCATATCGGTTTCTCGACGACTGTAAGATGGTCAGCCAGTCTCTCTCTCAAGTCCAGATGCATGCCTCTTGCTCACTTGATTCTTTCTCGTGCTCTTCGCTGTGGCACGACATTCGTTTCCATTTGTTAGCATGATGCGAAAAAAACACGTTGGATAGAGTGTGCAGCGGGCTTCGAGCCTCACTGCTTGTCCCAACGAAATGCATCTAAGAAGGACCCCGGTGGCAGCATTCGGTCGCGCAAGAGGAAAGTGGAGCAGCGGTCGGGAATGCGCTGGGATGCGCAGTCGAGAGGAGAGTCGTCGAGAATCGGCTGTGCAAAGAGTGCGGTTTAGTGTCAGGCGATCGCAAGCGGGAACGACAGTGTGAAGGGAATAGTTGAAGGATGGCGGTTGGAGAGATGAGATTGACCACCAAGCCGCGACACGACGGATGCGGTTCCTCAAGCGCGACCCCCTGCTTCAACAGCGAATAGCACTTCACGCTCACACTTTTGGCTCTCCATCGCCATAGCCAAAATAATGCAGTACGCACGCCTCCGTGTGTGGCTCAGCAAATAGTCTAATTGTCTAGATTTGGGACATTCTTGATGATTGTCTGAACCTTGGAAGGGTCTGCGCAAGACTTCCAACGTAAGCTTTCCGAAGCCCGACGCCCAACACATCCGATTTCTTGGATGCGGCTGCGGAGAATATTGGGATAACAGATAACATTGGCGTCAACGGTGCAGATGCGCGCCAGCTTGTCAGCTGTGGCGTCAGCTTGTCCCTGCTGGACCCTGCAGGGCTGTCGTCGCCATGCATTTTGGTCAGTGCCTGAATGTCCTCGCGCGGAGCATGTTTCGAGACATCATAACGGTTGGTTTGAAATGAAAAGATACAGCATTTCTCATACGGTTGTATATACTAAGCCTTCGCACATATCCAGTTCTGCACTCGGCGCCCAAAGTCTCCGTCGTTAAACCCGAGCTTCCCACAAGCTCCATCCAGGTGTCGGAACTGGAGGCGCGATTCTGCGTATTTAGCAGCAAGCTATCTATCAATCCCGTCAGCAACAGTTTGTTTCGGCGGTGCAGGATAAAAAGAAGCGTGTAAACGAAATCAGACATCCAAGGAAGGTCGCTACGCTCATGGCCGCAAATAGGTTCAAGTGGGCTAGCGTGGAAACCGCGAATTTGGAACTTTTTCATCATCGAGTGGTGAGGTGGGTTTGGAGGGCCGGTACTTACAATTTCGGGACGAACTGCAAAGATTGCAGCGATTGATGGGGTGAAGGTTGTGGTTGAGGAAGTCGCAGGAATTATATCTGAGCGCGGGGAAAAGATTTTCCGAAGCCGTGCGGTGACTGTTTATGGACTAGCCTCGATCTTAGTCCTCAGTGCTTCCGGGGCCACATGTGCACAACACGTCTATCTTCAGACAAACAACTTTCAGACTTGAAAACTATGGAAAGCGTATCCACCTCTTTCCACATAACCTTATGAACTTGATGACCGAGCTAAGAAACTAGACTATTCGACTTTCCCAAATCTCAAGGCCTAAACCTCCACAACAACCTTCTGATAGCTAACACCCTTCTTCTGTACCTCCATTGCCTCCTGCAACTTCTCCAAGCCCTTCCCGACCACAAGCGGCGGCGGCCTCGCCTTAACAACCCCTTTAGCCAACGCACTTTCAATCCACTGTCCCCAAATCGCCTCCCCAACTTCCTTCTCCTGAGGCGCCATAATCAGCAGCGCACCCACCATGGTCCCCTGAATGCCCTCTGGCATATCCTGCGGAGCCAACGCGCTCCCAAATCGGCCACCGAGTTTCGTGTAGACCGGGCCCCAAGACTTGGGTGCATCGCCGCTGATGGCGTCACACACGCCAGCAAATTCAGTCCCCTCGAGCGCGGTCAGGATGTCGTCGATTACGCTGGGTGATTTGTAGTCGAAGGCTGCAGCGGCACCAAGATCTTTCAGTTTGGAGAGGTTGTGCGGACTAGCTACAGTAACCACTTTCACGCCTGCAGCTACAGCGAGTTGAATCGCACAAGCACCAACGCTCGTGGAGCCACCCCAGATAAGCACGGATTTATTGGTCTCGAAGGCGCTTCCCGGAGCAGGCGGGAGTGGTAAACCAAGAGCTTCTTTCTTGAAGAGCAGGAGTGCCGCGGTGGAGACATTGAGAGGGAGTACGGCAGCCTCTGTGAAGCTCATGGAAGCTGGGATCTTAGCGACTGCGAGGGAAGGTAGGATGATATAGTGCTGGAAAGCCCCCTGAGCTGGGTTGCTGACGAGGCCGAGGGCGCAGCTTCATGCGTATTCCGTATTAGCTCCATCTCTTTTAAAGGAGTGCGCGATATCACTTACGCCATCACACGGTCCCCCTTCTTCACATGCCTAACTCCCTCTCCAACCTCGTACACCTCACCCGCAACGTCGCAACCAAGGATCGCTGGGTATGCGAGTCCAGGGAAGTCATCATTCTTCTGAACCAACCCTAATACCATGTCAGTATTCTGTGTCGAATGGCATAAAGTAAAGGGTAACGAACAGTCCACGGGATTGATACCAATAGCATGGCTCCTTATGACCACCTGGTCAGCGTCCGCTTTGGGAAATGGAGCCTCTTTCACTTGAAGCTTCGCCTTCGCTTCGGTGATCCAAGCTGCGTGGTTCTGGTTGGACATGGTGAAATTCAATAGAGAATGACGATATTGGGTAGTGGTTGGTTTCAAAATAAGAGAGCAAGAATGGTGGAATGATTGTAAAGAGGAGAGGCAGCTGCAACCCTTCATATATACCCGTCAAGTTGTAAGGCGTCCAGCTTCCGTTTTGACTTCAAGTGCGTAGAAGGGCTTACCTTTTCTTACCACTAGCGGGTGCAAAATAGGGCGGAAAGGCGCAACGCCCTTGACGATTTCACGGGGATACATCACAAAACGCCTTCCAATCTCCATGCGTCGAGAGATGCCATTGTAATACGAACGAGTGACTAATAGGCCCTTTGCAAAAGTGAGTGCATTTTGTTCGCTAGTTGATTGATGATTGACCACACTCTCTAAACGAGATAGCGCTTGCACGAAACAGTTGACCGCTGTTACCGAGTATGATAAGCACAATGATGTTGTCATGCAGGTGGATTGCAAGTCCGGCCGGTGTACTGTTTTGGAAATAGTGGGGTACTTTGGCATGAAGTTTGATCATCGGAGGAAACATTCCTGGTAAATGGGCTAGAGAAAGACCTTAAAGGAGTGCAATAACTTGTGCAAAGCTGCAGGCGTACGGAACACCTTCCGCAATCGAGTTGTCGAGGCATTGAAGAACATATTGTACAAGTTTACCTACAACAAATCTACCGCTGTATGTTACAAGATTTCCTAACCATCCATCTCTTAATTACCGCTCAGCAAGCATATTCTTGACTTGTTGCCAGTACTTCTTGTTGACCTCTGTCTGGATCTCTTCCTTCGCTAGCCATTTGAAGTCTGTGAGGCCAAACTTGTTGTTCTTCAGGTTGGCTTGGCCAGCCATTATGCGCGCCTTCATGAAAAAAGTCTTGAGTCCGAGCTCGTTGAGGCCGGATGCCGTCTTAATTGATTCGAGATAGTCGTGCTGGTAGTGGCCGATGGGAACGTTCCCGACGACCCAGGTGTTCATGTTCACGCCGCCGGACTCGTTGAGGATACGACCAGCCGCCTGCAAATAATTAGCACTGTCCAAAGCGTATAACACTTGACCTCAACCTACAGCATGCAGAGTCTCCTTGCCCAAGTTGTCCTGTGGGAAAATCCATTGTCCCTCCTTATTTTTCACAAGCAGGTACAGCGTCCTCTGCAGTAACCGGTTCAAACTCTTGACATCGTTCTTGATATCCGCTTCCGTGACCCTCGGCATGGGTCTTTCAATGACCTCATGTTCCACCTTCTTCCTTGCGCCATCCTGTGCGCCCTCAATCGCTGCTTCCGCAGAATCTTCCAAGCCAGTCTGTTCAGCATCCTCAATTAGCTTCTCCACTTGATGTTGCATCTCGCTCTCCTTTGCGCCCACAAGCAGCTCATCATTCCAAGCCTCCTCGCCGTATCCCTTGTACCGTCCAATGTCTCTCGCAGGAGTCAATCGCTGCCTCATCTTCCGTTTCCATTCCAGATCCGCAGGCGTCCTCTGCTTGTAATAGAAATATCGCGTAAAAGGAAGCGCCGTTCGTTCATTGAGTCGACGTTGGTAGAGGAAGAAGGCGGATTCGAACGGGTGCAGGTCGCGCGTTATTTGTGGAGGACGAGAGAGGACGACGCCGGCATTGACACTGTATGAGGTTTGCGGTGACGTCTGGGCGACCGGAGGAATGTGCTGTGATGTTGTCTGGTCGTCGACTTGCACTGCTGCAGCGGCTGTAGATGCGTAGTTGCGCGAAAGGGTGTCTTTACAGGAGCGGCATATTGACCGGCCTAGTTCCATCAGCTGAGCTCCATCCATGTTTCCAATTGACATCCTCTCACCTGCCCTTGAGGCAATCCGCCTCGTTGTCTGCTGACCTGCGTTCATTGCTGCATTACCGTGTCGCTCGCGTTCAATCCCAGCTGCTAGTTCTTCGAAAACTTTCCCGAACGGAGGTTATCCGTTCGGGTTTGGCGTCGCGGCCGCGCTTACCTAAGCGGAGAACTTCAGAGAAAACTTCACGAGGCCTTATTTCCCTTCTTCTTCAATCTCATGGCGCTATCCTTATCTCCAGTATGCTCACAGTCTTTATGATATATTGGTCATTACAAGGTGCCTATATTGATTGAGCAGTCTTTTCGCTAGCGGTACCTTCATAATTGTTCCAAGGTGTACGGCTAGATAGATCTTGCTCACACCTCTTCATGCAGATTTGAACTTCGAGCCAGCCACCGTGGCTGGAGACTCGTTAAATACGAGTATCTTCATTTTATATATCATCCCGGACTTTCACCACTCGAACGTGATCCGCCATGCCCTCGCCTTTTATTCATCCCCAACGCCTTAGAGTCAGCCCCAGAAGCAATACTCTGCAATATTTCAGGGGCTTTCTCTCGCTATCCTCTGGATCGTTTCGATCTCATTTTCAAACAATGCCCACTTGTTTAGATCGTGATTACGAAGATTTCTACCGTTACACCAGTGGGCGCTGGCTTTGGAACGGGGATTCTCAGCTTCGCGAGCGGTATAAACGCTTCAATGTACCTGAACTCCAGAAAATCGCGGCTAGAAGTGTGGGTGCGCAGGCTTGTGTATCTATTAGCAAACTTGCTGAGGGCGGATTTAACAAGGTCTTTCGGCTTGTCATGGATGATGGTACTGTCATGATTGCACGTATGCCGAACCCTAACGCTGGGCCTCCATTCAAGACGACCGCGTCTGAAGTCGCTACCATGGATTTTGTATGTGGACGCGCCACCGTGATTTTGAATTGCCTAAGCTGATACTATCGAATCATTAGGCGCGCACTGTTCTCGAGATCCCCGTGCCAAAGGTCTTTTCCTGGAGCGGAGAGGTTGATAGTCCTGTCGAATCAGAGTACATTCTGATGGAGGAGGCAACAGGGACTCAGCTCGGCGAGGTTTGGAATGACATGGAGCTTCATGATAAGCTGAAGATTGTGGACGATATTGTCGCCATTGAGAGAAAGTTTCTGTCCTTGTCATTCACTCGGTATGTTTCCCCAAACTGCCGTCCTTGTGCTGGCGTAATTGACAAAGGCCCAAAGCTACGGAAACCTTTACTTCGCGAAAGACGCTTTCCTGGGCTGCGAAAAAGCTCAAGTCGTTGGGGAGATACCGCAATCATTGAAAGAAGAGGTCGAGAACCGATTCGTCATAGGCCCGGTCGTTGATCGAGGTTTCTGGCACCGAGAACGAGCAGTTATGGATATTGATCGTGGGCCCTGTGAGTTGCGTTGTTTATGGACCACAAAGTACAACGGCACTAATCTCACTGTATAGGGAAAAGCCCACAGGATTATCTTAGAGCAATCGGTCAACGAGAGATTGCTTGGATAGGTAGTCACGCCACCCCAAAATCTTCAGGTGGTCTGTTTGCAACGTCCGAAGCGCAGCGCACTCCAGATGCACACATCGCCCTTTATAAGAGGTTCCTGGACGTTGCGGAATATCTGTTGCCCAAGGGAGGTCAGGTTAGACCTACCCTATGGCATTGGGATATGCATGCCCCTAACGTATTCGTTCACAAATATCATATCACTAGTCTTATTGACTGGCAGGACACATGGGTCGGCCCTTTGTTTCTTCAAGCACGGCATCCACGGCTTGTAGACTACAACGGAGAGCTCATGATAAAGCTACCTGAAAGCTACGACACTCTTGAAGACGAAAAAGAAAAACTGCGCGTTCGGACCCAGGTTGAGAAGTCGATTATCTTGTGGGCATACGAAAATGAGAGCAAAACCACGAACCCGATCCTCCATGACATTTTGCACCTAAGTCAAGGACGTACGAGGCGCGAAACCGTAGACTTCTCTGCCGACACCTGGGATGGTGACATCATTCCCTTCAGACAATGTCTCATCCGCATAGCACGGTATGTTTGGCCTAGTTCTCACTAGTTGAACTCAACGCGGATCGCTAATAGATAACAATTACAGCCACTGGAACGAGATCAACACCGAAATCCCCTGTCCTATAGAATTCAGCGACGAGGAAATAGCATCACATCTCCAAGATGGGGAAGGTTGGAATGAGACTGCGGACTTCTGGGACTCGCTTCAGGGGTTCGTGCATCGTGATGGATGGACGTCGAATGAGAATTATGAGCAGGCACTTGAAATGTTCGCGGAGCTAAGAGAGCAGGGATTGCAGAGCCTAAGTGGTGAGGAACGGACAGAGTTTGAGGAGAGCACACGCTGGGCTGTAAGAAAGCATGAATAGATCGAATTTGTAGTTTAGAGAGACATAGGACCTCCGCCCAGGGTTTCTGCCTGCTTGAAATACAGGTTGACACCGAGAACCACGGTGGAGTCATCTAGGACAAAAGGCTGCAGAAAATAGAGGAATTTCATGTACGAGGCATTATTAGAGAAGAGGTTTCTGCGTTCCTAAAAAAATAGTTTCCCAATGCAACATCATATGGCGGAGTATGGGTGGCGGCAAAGCAATTGTAAGAAAGAAAGTTGGGCAAGAAGAGCCAACTTGACTGACTTTCATTATCCTGGATATACAAGCTGCAATTCACGTGTCATAAATGTAGATGAGAGATAATGCTGATCGCCGTCGAGATGTCAATCGGCGAAAACTAACGCCGGCGCCGACGAGATTTTGAGAAACCAACGCGTCGCCGCGCTGCAGCTCAAGGCACCACACCGCAAACCTCAGATACCCCACCCGCACATCCACAATGTCTCTCTCAATACCGAACGCCCCGAACTCTGGGCTCTTCAAACAAGGCTATCAAAAGTAACCCTCACCTACCACATGCTCAACCCCACCATGTTTGTATACCCAACTAACCACCCCACAATAGCTACGACGCCGAAGATGGAGCTGTCATTCGCAACATCGATGCCTGCCGAACGATTGCCCAGACAGTCCAAACCTCCCTCGGACCCTACGGCCGCAACAAGATTGTGATCAATCACCTGCAGAAAATGATATTGACGTCGGATGCGGCGACGATATTGCGAGAACTGGAGGTCGTGCACCCAGCGGCAAAACTTCTGGTCATGGCGAGCCAACAGCAAGAGGCGGAGATGGGTGATGCGACGAATATGGTTATTGTGCTGGCGGGCGAGCTGCTGAAGAAGGCCGAGGAGCTGATTAGAATGGGCTTGAAGACTAGTGATATTGTCCTGGGGTATGAGAAGGCGCAGAATGCTGCTATGCAGATACTGGAGGGTACGAATCCTTAGACTGAGACCTGATCGAAGAGCAGGAAGCTAACATGAGGCGAAATAGATCTGGTATGCGATAAGGTCGAGGACATCCGCTCCCAAGAGGAGCTCAGCAAAGCGATTCGCACCGTAGTCGCCGCCAAACAATCCGGCAACGAAGACTTCCTCGCGGACCTCGTTGCCGAAGCTGTTCTCGCTGTTCTCCCCAAGAATCCAATCAATTTCAACGTCGACAACGTCCGTGTAGTCAAGATCATGGGCGGCAGCCTGGAACAGAGCAAAGTGGTCAAGGGCATGGTATTTGCACGAGTACCTGAAGGCAGCATCCAGAAGGCCACTAAGGCCAAGGTCGGCGTCTTCTCATGCCCGGTAGACATCTCACAGACGGAGACAAAGGGCACCGTGCTACTACATAACGCAAAGGAGATGTTGGATTTCACAAAGGGCGAGGAGCAGCAGATTGAGCAGGTGATCAAGGAACTACACGACTCCGGCTTGCGTGTCGTGGTCGCCGGCTCCACGATTGGCGAACTTGCTATGCACTACCTAAACCGCTACAACATCCTCGTCATCAAAGTCCTCTCGAAATTCGAGCTCCGACGCCTCTGCCGTGTCGTGGGCGCTACCCCCCTCGCCCGTCTAGGAGCCCCAATGCCTGACGAAATGGGCAGCGTCGACATCGTCGAGACCATGGAGATCGGCGGCGACCGCGTCACAGTCTTCCGGCAAGAGAACGAGCAGACACGGACAGCAACACTCGTCCTCCGCGGCGCTACCCAGAACCACCTCGACGACGTAGAGCGCGCCATCGACGACGGTGTCAACGTAGTCAAAGCCATCACGCGAGACCCACGCCTCGTCGCCGGTGCAGGAGCCACGGAAATGCAACTCGTGGAACGCATCAAGTCGCTCGCCGACAAGACCCCAGGACTCTCTCAATACAGCATCCGCAAATTCGGCGAGGCCTTTGAAGTGATCCCGCGCACCCTCGCCGAATCCGCCGGTCTCGACGCCACAGAAGTCCTCGCACGTCTCTACGTCGCGCACGCCGCGCAAAAGGGCCGCAAGGACGACGAGTGGTCGACCGGCATCGATATCGAGAACGATGATGGCACCGGGACGCTTGATGCCAAGGACGAGGGTATCTTGGATCTGTGGGTTAGTAAGAGTTGGGCTATCAAGTTGGCGACGGAAGCGGCGAGGACGGTGTTGAGTGTGGATCAGATTATCGTGGCGAGGCAGGCTGGTGGGCCGAAGATGCCGGGGAAGGCACAACAGGGGAACTGGGATGGTGATGATTAGGTGATTAGATGGGGGAAAAGGTGGTTGGGTGGGGATGGGATGTATGTATAATGGCATGAGCTGAGACGTATACCCTTTGTAGGTTTCGTAAGAATGAATCCATCTACCCAAAAGAAAGGCAACGGTTCCTTGATATGTGAAGTGACTATTGAACGGATGACCCCCCTTTCGTAAACAGCAGTAGGAAGCAAGGTTATATGATGTTGTGTTTTTACATTGATGCTATAGTTAACTGCTATACAGACGAAGGGAACTATTCCAGTCCCGGTTTGCAGGTTTGGCAAGTTGTGCATCTGCAATCTGCACCGGTATTATCCTTACTATCCTATCCTGTCTTATCCCCTGCCCGTATCCCTTTAAAGTTTGGACGAAACAAGCTGTACAAAGAAAGCCTTGTCGACTCGACTGCTCCACCTCCCGGGTTTCGAACGAGGGTATCAATCTTTCTTTCCATCTCTCCAACTCAAAACTTTTTTTAATCCCCAGACGCAACCATATCGATACAAAGCGCAAGAAAAAAAAAAGAGCTGTAGAATGAGGATAAGCAATCACTCAGATCCAGATCGAGAAACCGTCCCGACAGATACTCCGTTGCTGTCGTTGTGGCTGGTCATTCAACCCAGTTTCTCAAGCAACTTCCTCCTCCGCCTCTCGACCAACTCCTCATTAACCTCCTCAAGCGTCGGCACCCTCCACCGAACGCCGTCCCCCTTATCCCCCGGTAACTCCTGCCACTCCTTGACCGCCCCACCGGCCTTCCCGCCCACCTCATCGCCCAGACTCAAAAAGTCGTCCCAAGCCTCCTTCTCCTTCGCCCTCTCATACGCCAACAACGTCCCATCCTCCTCATCAAGATTATACCCATAATACCCCGCATCCACCCTCTGCCTCAGCTCACTCCTCTTCTCCCTCCCCTTGCTCACCCCCTCATCATCCTCGGGCCGCTGCTGCCGCTCAAACAACTCCTTCACACCAGGAAGTTCCCTCGCGCGGCCGAAATACCTATACCCCTTCCCGCCACCGGGCACCTCGCGACCCTCTTCATCCACCACGCGCCCGCCGCGCATGTAATTCGGGCCCCCGAGCCCGCGGATCTGGCTCTCCCACATGAACTTCTCGCGCATGAGCTTGTTGATTTCGTCGTTGAGGTCGCGGATCTGGTAGTCGGAGAGGGCCTCGTCTTGGATCTTGGTTACTTTGCGGGAGATCTCTTTGAGCACTTGGCCGCGCCATTTTTCGGCGACTGGGATCGAGGTTATGGAGGTTATGAGTTTGGGGCGTCGGGTTCGTGAGATGTCGATGATGCCGGCTTCGGTGGCTTGGGCGGCGCGGAAGCGGAAGAGCATCGAGTGCGCTTTTTCTGAGTTGCGCGCCATGGTGGAGGATTACGGTCGGGTTGAGAGGGTGGGCCGTTGGAGTGGGTGGTGGAAGGCCGTGGTGCGCTGGGGGGTGATGGGGAGCAGGTTGTGTCGTCGTAGTCGCTTTAGTGGTGTGAGACGACTACTCCTATGCTATACACCGATCTGTGTATATGTCGTCGCCAGACAGCTATCTGGTAGCTTGTCGCACCCCTGCCCTCGCTGTGCGCCGTGGTGTCGTAAACAAACTCAAAGGAAACAAGAAACCTGCTGTCCGGCAGTCGCAGAAAGGAACCGAGATGAATCGTCAAAGGAAAAAGGTACCGATGCGCCGGTGTTTCTGGTGGTGTAGTTGCGTTTAGTTGGGTTGGAAAAGTCGAGGATGAGTCCACACGCGTTGGATAAGAGCGAATGTTTGCATAACTAGCGTCTGCGCCAAGGGCGGTGACGAGGGGCAGAAACATTTGGGGCTTGTCCGGCCAAGCCTGATATTGAGGGGAAGCGCATCCCAAATGAGCCGTCAGATTTATGCGTTCTTCGAAACAAACAATTTTAGGTTTGTTAATGATAGTGACGGATAATATTCGCCGTCACAAGCAAACGAGTCGCAAGAATACACAGGTCCGAGTTTCGCGTGCTATTGTGCTTGACGTAACTTATACCCGTCTCGAATTACTTATGAACTAGATAATAAACCACTTTCCCTCGCGGATATAAGTGTCTGCACTGACCACGCTGGCCACGATGTCACTCTGCTTGGAAGCGCTGTCGTCAACCAAGAATCCCTTATTTGAGAGTTCATCAAACTCCTCCCATGATTTGGCTGAAAAGGTCTCAGAGTCATCTTCCAGATCGCTTTCGGGAGGTTCACTTGAAGTTGTCATCACGTTCGGCGAAGCTGGTAACCTTGTGTCAGCGAGGGGTAAAAAACCGCATCGAGTGTCATGGATATTGAGCCTACCGTCTGAGCCACTACTATCATCTGAGTCCTCAGAATCGTCCAGGCTCTCTACGGCAAAGTCTCCCGTAGTTGTGAAGCCGAGGTATTCCAAGTCTGTGGACACAGAGTCGTCTGAATCTTCAGAGTCGCCTGAATCCCCAGAGTCGTCTGAATCTCCAGAATCGTCCGAATCTTCAGAATCGACACACTCCCCAGAAACATCCGAATCTACGATATTGGAGCAGTCTGAGTGTTCGGATCCACCCTCTGAATCCGAGCCCAAGCCGGACATTCTCTCTACGTCCTGGTATACTGCCGTAGGATTGAGCAACACTACGCTTGCGATGCATCCATGCTGGATTTGAATCCAGTTTGACTTGGTGTCATTCTTCATGTCTCGCTTGCTGACACGGCCAACAACAGCGTCAACTACGACACCGCCCTCTTTCGACTCGCTATATAAGCTTTCAAACCAAGACTCCAGTTCTGTGGGGTTTTGGGGGCGATTGTTTTTCTCTAGGGCATGACTGTAGAGCTTCAATGCAAGCGTCGTAACATCCTTGTCAACAATAATGCCGTATTCCGTTCCTGATTTCCAGGAGAATGTGGACAGTTGGCTGTTTGGCACGATCTTGAATTCGAGGCTCACACTGCCCTCAATGTCGGTTTGAGGTACCGTGACAAGGATTTCTGAGGCCGAGTTCAAAGGCACATTCTTGTCAGTAGTTATAACGAAACCATGTGCTGTAACGGGGAGCCCGCGGCCGGTCTTGTCGAGAATCGAGGGCTCACCCTCGACGTGCCTGACGAACCCGCCCCTCGGGATACCTAGGATGGAGGCAGGCGCCCATCGGAATCCTTCCACATCCAGGCGCTCCTGCGAGTTGAAGATGATGTCCCGAGGAAAGACCTTCACCATGCTGAGGAACAGCTTCATCCGCCTCTTGGCAAGCTCCTGGTCTGGAACATGCTCATCGTCTCTTAGGCCATACTCTTCGCGCAACTGTGCTTCCAGTTTCTGGAGCTTCTTAATATTTAGCCTCATCATCGTCCCGAGGAAGATGGTCTCGTCGCTTCGGCGGGACGTCGACCGAATATATAACACGTCGATGGTAGGAGCAAGAGTTCCAATACGTGCAAAGACCGAACCTAGCTCAGCGAAGAGATTGTTCCGTAAGAAGTCCCGCAAGATGACGTATTCAGCCATTACGGATTGCACTGCGCGAGAGGGGAATGTAACGCAGTGGCCGCGGTTGATGGATTTCGCGGTTTCGGGAAGGGGCATGTCTTCGTAGCTGACTGCCTTGTCTGCAAACTGCAACATGATAATCTTAGCCAACATAGCTTCCTGGAACGTCCAGAGTCTCCGATTCCAATTCGAGAGGTACAAGGCGAGACCCCTTTTGCCCTCGTTGTCTGTAGTGGCAACTGCCTCAAGGGTCGAGGACAAAACAAGAACTGCGGAGGCGGCTTTGTAAGTGTCTGCCATCTTCGCAATGGCCTTCCTCCTGATTTCTCGTTTCTCGGGACCAACTGGGATGCAGAGTGTATCAAGCCAAAAATGCTGAGGATGACCTTTGACTCTTTTTGACTGGGCGACAGCGTGCACCAGTTTCTGAACGCGGTCCAGTTGGCACTCCAGGAGAGAGTTCGAATCCAAGCTCCCCATGCCATCACTCCACCTATTAAAAGCTAGATCAGCTGCGCGTTTCTGAGAGATACATATCCAGTAGTCCATTTCTTAAACACTCACACATGAGAGATGGCCACAAAAGGCGGGTCGGCAAAACCTCTCCTGATCAAACGCGACGACGTATTTACGAGCCGTCGTGACTGAGCATCCCATCGAACGACTGGCACGTGTCCCTCTTCTTCGATGATGGCCATTGTGGCAGAAACATTTGACTGAATCCCCTCGCCGCATTGGCAGCTCTCGCAAACATGCTTCTGTCGGTACGTGGCTATATGAGCAGTGCACTGGCTCTTGTTGCAGTCTTTGTGTGAGATGTGCGACTCTGCCCTCTCCATCAGCGACAGATAGTAGTGCCCATCGATCCCGATGTCCGTCATGGTGCGCTCAACATCCACCGGGCACCAGCCGTTGTCCAGCAGGCGCTGCTTGAGCAACCGGGAAGCCCCCCAGTGATTACCGGTGCGGACAATATCATAGTAGGATATCATGGCCTCGCCGAGCGTTTGGCCCATCGCAATGATGGAGATCCAGGTCAACTCCGATACAGGCGATGAAGCTCCCCCCAGCTTTGCTGTACGGCGGGCGCCGTAGTATGGGAGGCAGTAGGCGTCGACAAACTCCGAGACCCGCTTGAGTATGAGCGCTGTCTTCATAGCCCACTCAATGTGAGTGCCGCTGGATTTACCGCCCAGCTGCTGGACCTTTGTCCGCCATTGACGGATCAGACCTGGCAAACGCCGGGTCGAGACGAACTGGCCTGTTTCGTCGCACAGGTCGGAGTTGCACACGTCGATTCCAGAAATGGAAAGAATTTCGATGGCACAGCCAAAGAACAGCCAATTCTGGAAAAACGACTGTGTCTGTTCTGCGGATCGGGCGCCGAAGGCGTTGTGTCCTGTAACTTCTTCAGACGTCCACCCCATTCGGTCAGGATAGCCATCGAAACCCCCAGGGCCGCGACTATACGGCTTGAGCGTCAAATTAGGTATCCGAAGGCGGCAGCGTGTCCAACAGTCCGTAGTATCAGCCGTAGTTTACGGCCCGTAGTCCCCCTCGGGGCGTACGTAAGTAGCCCTTTTGTGAGTCGTAAAGTAGCCGTACAGTAGCCATGTTTCGTGTATTTTACGTCGTAATTACGGCTGTACGGGAGGGGGGGGTCAGTTTTGTGGTGTTTTGTCGCCTAAAAAGGCTTAGATTCAGCGGAATTTGCCGTCTTTTTCGCGTACGTCTCGCGTACTACTACTGATAGTATATTGTTAGTTTTATAACTACTCTTATTAATAGTATATTATTAATGGCCTTACGAAGCTTTTTACGCCCGTCGCAGGGCACCCAGAGTACCCAGGACTCGTCGCCGTCGCCGTCAGAGAGCTCCTATCACGCCGCTGCGTCCAGAAGGCTTGAGAAAGCTGCAGCTGCCCTCAACTCTCCGTCAGCCTCCTCCTCGCACGACAGCACCCCGGGGGCGTTCTCCTCTCACGAGTATCCTGCTGACGAGCGTCAGGTCGCTGGCCTAGAGTTTGACGTTGACTGGGACAATATTTGGCGGCAAAATAAGCGGCTGGTGCCTGACCAGGTGGGATATCAAGTCCAGCACAAGAGCGCCTTGAAGGGCGGCCGGAAGCTAGCTTCAATATAGAAATACGGCGTCGAGTTGCAATATCTAGAGGACGACGGAAGTAAGGCAAGGCTCTGGCTCTACAGGGCCTGCCACTTAAGTAAGGACCGAGGAGCTTGCAAAAGCGTTAATGGGACTGCTCATATCGTCAGTCATCTTAAAACTGCCCATCGAATTGACCTAGAGAGAGGTCTTATACCCTTACCGGTTGACGCCCGCCCAACCAACCCTTTCAACGCTGCGCGAGTAGCAGGGAGTAATACTTTTATCGCCCATCAGCCCTGGCAGGAGAATCAGCTCCAGGAGGCCTTTGTTAACTAGGTTATACTTAAGGACCTGTCCTTCAGCGTCGCCTGTTCAGCGTCTACGCGGGGCGTCATAACATGGAACCATCACGACCTTTTACGCGCCCTACCGTCGTCGGCGACTACGCTCTCGAAGTACGTAGATACGGCGCTGGGGGAGCGAAAGGAGGAGGTTAAGAAGCTCCTACTGTCAGCGCAGAGCAAAATAAGCCTGAGTATGGATATATGGACGTCAGGTAATAATTTGTCGTTCCTTAGGGTTGTCGCGCACTTTGTGGGTAGGTCTTAGCGTCTCCTAATAGGAAATCGGTGATAGGAGATAAAGTTAATAAACTTAAGACCTTTATATAAACAGTACGACGTTCTTATTACCTTCCACAACCTCTTTGGCGACCATACAGCGGCGTATCAAGCTCAGGTCATCCTCAGCGTTATCAGCGACTACGATTTCAGTTAGCAATTTAACTGCTTCGTCAGCGACAACGCCAGCAGCAACGACACAAAGTTTATCTGGTGCGTAGCCAGGTCTGGAGACCTCTATCTTGGGCCTCAGCACCAAATACGCTGCGCAGGCCACATCATCAACCTGGTCGTCAAGTCCGTCATCTACGGTAGTGGAGTGAGTAAGTGGGAGGCTGAGCTAGCTCAGGCAGCTCCTCAGGACCAATTTCAGCTCTTTCAAAGGCATGGAGTTGTTGGCAAGCTACACAACTTCGTTAACGCTGTCTGCGCATCTTATAAGCGCCAAGAGCTATTCCTAACTGTCCAGAAGGAGCTTAGTGAGACTGACGCCCTCTGGGCCTTTGGCACCCTTAACCTCTACTAGGACGGCGGCGTGAGGTGGCACTCAGTATATTTAATGCTTCTTCGTTGCAGAGAGCTTAAAGAGCCTATCCGACGCTTTATCCGCAAGCTCCGG
>ML976980.1:65195-161172 GCA_010015675.1 Byssothecium circinans | reverse complement strand
AGAGTGATGACAGGTATCACGTGTTTACGGGCCGTAGCTACGCCTACGGCCCGTAATCAGCTTTTTTTAAGCCCTCCGTACGTAAGTAGCTCTAATTTGACCCGTAACGTACACCTCATGAGCTCATACGTAGCGTAGTACGGACTGTTGGACACGCTGGAAGGCGGCGCTGGCCCTTGGGGATGGGGAAATGGTCCATGGGAAAGTCAGGAATGGTCAAGAGTGGAGCAATGATAAATATGATGACTAGTCCGAACGGAGTGTTGTGCTCGGCCACTATCCTTATACCTACAATGTCTCTTCCACTCTTGGATTTCTGCATAGGACAGGGTTACTGCTGAGTCGGCGCCACAACTTTCATGGCCTGCGTTCTCATCCCGTTCCGGTGATATCAATGCTTCGTGTAACGGGGACTCATACGTCACTGCTTGGTGATCTCCAATCCTACTGTACAGTACGCAACTCTGCTGGGAACATTTGCACAGCTGAAACCAACAAACAGCTGTGGTAAAGATATGCGGAGGCCTAAAGTTGCTCATCGGGGTTAGAATTAATGGGCTGTGCCTGGACAACACCCCGGCCATACCCCTCTTCACGCGAGCCCCTCATCGGGACGCGTCTTACCATGGCTGACTGAGACTGTTGGCGTGCTGTGGTTTAGGTCACCGTTGCTGCGAGGTATTTCTAATAACGCCGCCTATATGTTCTTACGCAAAACTATCTTGCCCATATATCCTTTCCCTTGACCCTCAGCTCATTCGACGCTCTCCCTCTCTCCTCATCCAATTCATTTCCAATCACGGAAGCGTCGCCAAGCCCATCAAGGCAGCAGAGAATACGATGCGGCCACTCCTTGTCGTATTGACCCGCCCGTATCTAATCAGCTGGTAATGCAGAGGGGATGATAACAACTACATCTTTCTTGCCCTCCTGCGTCTTTCAATATGCAAGGTTTGAAGCGAACCCGCCCAAAGACGCATCAAGAAGGTGGCTTATTGAAATTGTCTTGTTCGATGGCTTGCAGTCAATAGCAGAAGTCTCTACAGAATCGGCGGTTGTGTTTTCCACATAATATAAAGCGGCAAGGTATTTCTAACCCGCTCCTCCTAGTGACACCCTTCTATTGGTGGCGTAGAAACCTGCCGTAAGGCAACTGTGCAATGCCTGAAGAGTATACGAACAGGAAGTTTGCAGCCTCCAGGATGCACTCCAGAAGCTTCAGATGCCTAAACGGGAATCTCAACAGCTCTTCGAATGGTGTGCGACCAATAATTAAGGTCGGTTAAAGAAGCAATGCCGAGTTCCACCTACCTTCAGTCAGGAAACAAAGTCACTATACATTCCCTAAGCATATGAAGGTGCTTTGCACCGCTGTAATCTCAGTCTCATAAACGTCTCTCCCATTTTGCACGCAGGATCCAGTCTTGGAAGCGTCCCCAGAATGTCCTTACTCTAGGTATTAGCCAATCTGCGTCGTATCCAACAGTGTCAAACTGGCTGTTTTCGAATCATAGGGTTACGGTCCAGTTGCCGTCTGCTGCCACTCTGGCAAGCGATTGCTTCTTGTCCTACTACGATTCCAACACGCTCAATCCCACGTTGGCGAAAACGAAAACTGAAAACATACGAAACGAGCTTTCACCGCGCACTTTGTCCCAGAATACACTGGCGGCTCTCTAATCAGGGCCTCTAACGACGTTCCTGCACCACTCGCGGCTGGTTTCTGGGAGCACTCTGTAAGTGGGTTTGCGAAACTTTCATCTAGGGAGGATATCCAACTAACATTATTATCAGGTGTATGTATTCCATGTCGACGGAAATGCGATGCTCTAGGATCTTAGTACCGAGGATGGAACATCGTGGATAAAAGGATCACCGGGTACAAGAAACATCAAGATGTGGCCTCGGAGCGGTCTTACCGCGATGGGTGATCCACATCCCAGGGTGATATTTTCGGAGAATGGCGGCGTGCTTATGGAAGCTCGCTGGCAAAATCATAAATGGAACCTAGAGGTACTTCATGAATCCTAACATGAAGATACTATCCTCTTCCCAGTTGTTACCCAATTGTACGTGAATTCCATGTCATTTGAGAAACAAATCGTTTCCACCGAGATAGGGAAAACTCTACAGTTCCTGCAGCGGTGTTTTAGCCAACACGAGTCGGCGCATATTTGAACTGCAAAGATGAATGCGCGGTGTCAGTCCCTAGTTGGGGGAAATATCTCGGTCTATCGAGTCATCTAATGGACTTTTATACGTTAGCCATTCATGCATGCATGTATATCGAACTGTCCAGGACTACTTCAGCTCCCTATCCTACGTTCATAATTTCTAACACATGGAACAATGGTAGTTTGTGAACTTGTGGGAGCGAGGAACCTTTTTTAACCCACATAATGGCATTCCCTAGAATAGACACGAGACACGGTTTGCGGTATAGCGCTATCGGTGTAAACCATGACTTTCGCAAGTAGATGCTAAGCACCACCAATAGCCGTGTTCTATGAATACGAGATGCTCCTTCGTCTTCCATCCTTCCCTTCTAGTTCTCGCGCGTCATCGACGTCGTCGTTATCGTCTTCCCTATCCATTTCCACGCTCCAGACTGCGCTTTTTAATTAGACACCGTCGAGCTAGGTTTCAACCACACAGCTCAGTCGTCTGGTTCGTGAAGCATAGCCTCTTGACATGATCTAGCGCTTCTACCTTCGCTTCGCCTTCAAAAATTTAACTGAACTCCTAAGAAGGAAGGAAGGAGGATCAGTGAGGTGTACCTTACACTCCTTTCGTTGGCATCTGTAATTTCTCTAGCATTTCCTGCACCATTGCCTATCGTGGTAATAACGCCCATCGATATAGAAAGAGCTTCGATATCTCTCCTCGGACTTGGACGTACCATACTAACGCCTATTACGGAGTTGACACCCCAGAGGTCCAAAAGATGACGTCTAGTTAATGACCCTCCTCCTCTTTCATAAGGCTATTGTTGCTCTTTGTGATTATAGAGCCAAGTATCGCGCCCGCTTCTACCTATTCCTGCTCTGGGTGCAATGGAACGCCCGAAGCCTATGGCAGGACATACTTTTCTTCTCTTCTGTAGCTGTGTGAGTGCCCTCTAGCAAGGGACGTTTCCTCTATGTCATCGTTCATATGCTAGCCCTTCCAGCTCTGTTGCAGTTGATGGGTTCTTCAATCAATCCGAAATAGACAGCTACTCCATCTGAGGGTGCTTAGGTTGTGCTGCCTTTGATCTGGTGTACGCCTCAATTAGTAATAATATAGCCAAATTCAGGTACCTAAGTTAATAGCGTGGGTGGTTTGACAGTACTTCACGTTATTATAGCTTTATGCAATTTATATCTTTCTTTCCATTTCATGCTATCGCACACACACACACACACACACACACCATAGTGCACCACTGAACAGACCGCTCGCCCAAACAAACGCACATTCGACGCTGTCCTCCTCTCCAAAAAGGTCAACCTCCCTCCACTAGAGTAAAAACAAACATTATGGCACAGGGACTAAATACAGTCCCCTTACAAAACAAATACTACCTAAAGGAGCACACACTTGAAAAAGCAAGCGAAGGAAACGAAAAGGAAGCTGAGTATGATAACGCTAAAAGGAGAAAAAGGACCACAACGATTATGTGAATGTGAGAGTGTCAAGGAAAAGGTTTCCCCAATAAGAGAGCGGGGATAAAAGACTGGTAGACAGAGTACCAAAGGAGACTCGTCAAGTATGCTTCTTCTTCGCTTTCTCAGTCGACGTCGAAGAAGAAGCGGGCATCTCAGTAGTGTTGTTGTTGTTCTTGTTGAAGGCCCAGCCCCATTCGATCTTCCCCACGAGCTCACCTGCCCATTTCTTCGTCGCAGAACGCCACCTCCACAAATTGCTCCCAAAGCCCCAATCAGATTTAGGCTGTTTCAAGCGCACCCAGACGGAGAAAACGCTTCCCAGAACCGAGAGCCGGAGAGATAGAGACAAAGGAGAGGCCGTTACCGAATGCGAATTTCGAGGACAGGGAGACTGCAATGGCGCCGGCTGCGTATTTGAGACTAAAGGAAAGAAATTTGACATGTCAGTCAGACTGGAAAAGCTGGTTTATGGCGCTGCCAACGAGAAGACGTAGGATAGAAATGCTTGAAGGATGGATGATGAGGTAGGTGAGTGATGAGGCTTAGGATGCACCATATGACTCTGCACGAGAATGTGATCGCGAGCTCATGGAGCCAATTATCGAGGGACGTGAGCTCGTTTTCTGGCGACTCCTCGTGCTGTGCTGATGGGGAAGCTCATGTAGGTGATGTTTTCCTAGGCAAGTTTAGTGTTTGTGTTTGCGCGGGAGAGACCCAAGGTGGTGCCTACCATTGCAACACGCCCTCACGTCTTCCATCCCAAACCCATCGGACCTGGCGGCCGGCGATACAAGGTCATGGCCAAGATTTGTTGTGGCGCTGTTTGGTTCCTCGTACGTGGCACTAGCCTCGAGCACACTAGCTTTGCTGAATCGGCTCGAAAAGGAGCCCCGCATGCTCGATCTAGAACGGAACATGGTGCTCAAGCGTCCCGAACCTGACTCTTGCGCTGGGTCAGTCGAAGTAGGCCGATTAGGTGTCACACTTGACTGCCTCAGCGTAGGATATTGTGTGTGAGCCGGGGAGGCTGTGCGACGGCTTGTGAGCGTCGCATAGGATACTCTTGACCGGCCAGTCTGTCGCGATGAGCTCCGAAGTCCACCATTGAACTCGTTTTGGATCTCGTCCGCCGCCTCTGATTTCTGATCATCCGCGGACTCGTCAGTCTTCTGGAGAAGATAGAGAAGTGCATTCATCCACGTGTCGTGGCGTTGACTTGTCGTCGCAGTAAATTGCACTGTGCGACCAGGTGTAGTTATGACTATGCTCCTCTCATGGAGACCTGGAGGTAGAGGGTTGTTGTCCGCAACTGAGTGCACCGACTCAATCGCCACACTCTTCGCATTCATTTGATTCGGTCCGCGATTGGGACCTTCTTTGCTCCAATACAGCGTTCGAGTAAAGGGGTGGATCCAGAAATAGCGACGGTGACGGGTTCCAGAGATCCCTCCACCACCGGCCTTGCGTGTGTACTTCCACATGAACTCGCCAAACATTGTCTGCGTTATGGCTTGAATCATGCGTGGATCAACCTTACCATCTAGGCCGGACTGGCCGAAAGAAGCCATTCCTGCGATATTGAATCGTTGGTCAAGTTCAGAGCTGAAAGATGACATAGACGACCGACGAGTGGCAGGCGATGCGGCACCACTGCGAGACTGCGATGGTGGTCTGCCAAGTACACGAGGTGTTGTGCCACCTGTCTTGGGAGTAGACGCCGCAGCTGTGGTCTTGATAGTCGGAGTCTGTGGCCGCTTCTTGTACGCGGATGCTGGCATAAGGGGCGGGGCCATGCTTCCAGGAGCGGCCGGTGGGGGCAAACTTGAAGACTTCAGCGAGGCAGCGGCAATAACTTCTTTGTGATCGGGAGGAAGGGGCGGCATTTCCACGCGAGAGCGAGCACTTGAAGAGCTGCCAGGGCGCCGAGAGGCGCGATTGGCATCATTCGAGTTCCATCTACTTGGTGAAGCCGGAGGGGAAATGGCCTTTTCGACATCAGCGGTTGCAATGGTACCAGAGTGACGCTGGCTGCTCCTTGCTAACAGCAGCCGGTCGATTTGCTCCGAAGACACCATTGTTTGAGTGCCTCCGTCGGCCATCGGTGTCCTAGTCTGTTTGGCTGGCGACGACCGCCCGTCACTCAGGCCACGGTCCTTCTGTACGATATTGGAGGCAATAACTCCCAAAGGCACACGTTCGTCTCTACTACTGGGCCGAAGAGGTTCTGTTGAGGCGTCACGGAATGTGATCTTATCCGATGGTGCAGAAACCGGAAAAGGCAGTGGAACTGTGCGGTGAGCAGTGGTTGGTCTCGACGGGATGGATGGCTCCGTCTCCCTAGAGGTGATGTGTGAGAAGGCAAGCGTAGGGAGTGGCACGCGACGAGCAGTGGACGGTCTGCTGGGACTTGGCAAGAATGGCGGAAGCGTAGGCGACTCTGGCTGTGAATCTTGGAAGACTGTGACATCGGAGAATCCATTTGCGGGCTGCGGCGCCACGTGCGGCTCAATAGGCTCCGTGTCCTGGACAACGACTGTAGATACAGCCGGTGCAGGTCGTCTAGGTACATCTAGAGGCAATGTATGCTGATGTGAAACGCCTGAAAAGCTCGGCACGGGTGGTAGAGCTTGTCGTACTGGCTCTGTCACTTGAGACGAAACCGATGAGAAGCGTGGGGGCCCGGGTCGTGGAGTCTCTACGGGCTCTGTAATTTGACTGTGAACTGTTGATAGTTGGGCTGCTGGCCTGGAAACCTCTACGGGGTCCGTAGATAGGCTTGACAGTGTCGATAACTGTGCTGCTGCCCTGGAAATCGTTACGGGGTCTGTAGACTGGCTTGAGAGCATTGATAATTGTGGCGTTGCCCTGGTGAACGCTACCGGCTCTGTATCTTGAGTAGACAGCGTTGACAGCTGTGGGACTGCTGGCCGGGCCCATTCAAGTGGTCCAGTTGTCTGTGAAAATAATCCAGACATACTCAACGGAGATAAACGAGGTTTGCTCGGCACAGTTGCTTGGCTAGACAGAGATGCCATACCCAATTCAGCATGCCTAGGCACTTCTTGCGACTGAATATTCCTCGAGGCCGTCTCCTTCGGTTCTGTCATCTGCGTGGATAGTCCTGCAGCTACTAAAGGCACTGTTGCTAACGCACTCGTCGAGTGTGAGTCCTTCGGCTCTGTCGCCTGTCTAGTGACGGATGACACATTCAGCGACAAAGGTGCTTGTCGTTCCACAACTGGAGAAGTTGGGTCTGTTCCTTGTGTTGAATGCGAAGACATGGCGAATGTGGGTTGGGGTACAGACTGCGGTATTGTGTCTTGAGAGAATGATGACAGAGCAAAAGAAGGGCGCGGAACGCTTTGAGGTATCGTGCCTTGCGAGGAGACAGACGACATGTTGAGTGCGTGTGGTGTCGGCACAAGAGGTTCTGTTTCCTGTCTGAAGAACGGACTCATCTGCAGTGAGGGTAGAGGAATACTCCTGGGAACCGTATCCTGGGATGACAAGACAGATCTCTGGAAAGAAGGTCGAGGAGCAGACTGCGGTTCTGTACCCTGAGAAGAGAGTGTAGACCTCTGCAATGAAGGTTGAGGAGCAGATCGAGGTTCTGTTCCCTGGTAGGACAGGTTCGCGAGATGCAAAGAAGGCTTTGGTACAGCTTCCGGTGTAGTGTCCTGCGTAGCAACCGAGGAAATATGCAGCGAAGGGGGGAGAGCAGCCTTAGGTTGAGTATCTTGCGACCAAATGGAAGATTTCTCAATGCTCTGTATCGGTGCTGGAATGGTTGTCGGTTCCCATGGCTCTGTCATTACACCCGAGTCCACCATCACCGGCCTGGGCAGTTGGAACGTTTGCAGAGGCGATCGGGACGGTTTTCGAAGAGCTTCAGGGGATGATTCAGGGGAAAGCAAGCTAGAACGGCTTGGTGTACCATCAGCCACACTCCCGTCTTCGCTCTCGCCAGCACTCAAAGCACCAAGCTCCGCTAGCAGACTCTGGCCTTGCAGCGGAGTAGTATTGTTGCTATGGCTAGCGAAACTAGCTGGCGAGTCCTTGACTGCAGGAGGGGTATCAGGGAAAATATCTTGTGCACCTCGTGGTGTCGAGCGACGATATCCTTGCCGGACTTTGAGTCGGTAGCGTGGATGTTGCGGTTGAACAGGTGTCTGCACTTCCTTGGTATCCCACTCATCACCAGATGTAGAGGCAGTGCTCTCGTAAGAATCCCGATGCTCCGACATGGATTGAGAAGATGGCCGGTAGCGAACAGTTCCCATTGATGGCCCGCCTTCAGTCTCGGTCAGGTCATCACTGCTGTCGCCATCTAGCGTCTCTGCACCCGTCTGGAAGGCGTCCGTTTCGGTTGTTGTGCCGCCACGCTCATTGGCAGTCTCGAAAGCGGCATCAGAGGTCTCGTTGGCGGTCTCGAAGCCTTCATTCGCACTAGTCTCAGCGGCGGAGCTGAATCCGCCAGGAAACGCGCCAGGCACCACATCTACTTGTTTAGGCCGTCGGCTTGGCGTGGCGGGCACACCGTCTTGCTCTTCCCACTCGTCATCATCCACGACAATCTCCTCGCTGCCAGTTCGCAGAGCACCCAATCGATCAGGTCGCGCAGGCTTCTTGAAGATGTCCTTGTCATTCTTTCTGCGTTTGCTCGCACTACCAGGTCCGTTGAGAGCATTGCGGTTTGTCTCGAGCTCATCGCGGGCATCCTGCAACATGCGCTTGAGCTCCATCTTCTCCGTCTTCTCCCGATGGATGTTGTTCTTGAGCTGCTGGATCATACGATGCGCGTGATGAAGTGAGTGTTTGAGCGTTTCAGACTCGAGCTGACCATGCCGAGGGGTAGCCTTAGTGGGCGAAGCAGGAGGTGAATGCTCAGGGGTAATGGTGTTGCCTTCGTCCACGCCTTCATCCGGAGATGTCTCCTCGCCAGAGGCCTGCTCGTCGGATCGCAAGCGATATGCGACAGCTTTTGCAAGCTCCTGGTTCTGTGTGGCTAGTTCTTCCACCTTGCGTTGCAGGGCGCTCCTCTCCGACTCTCCCATGCTCACATTGCGTCGAAGGCCGGAGAGCTCTGTCTCGTGCTGCTTGTACCGAAAGCTCTGGTCATCATTGAGCTTAGCATACTGTTGCTTCAACTCTTCAAAGTCCCGCTCCAGTGCCGATTTCTCAGATTTGGCAAGGTTGAGATTGTGGTTCAGACGATGCTCCTTGTCGGCAGCAGCCTTAGATTGTGCTTCGAATTCGCGGACCTGAGTTTCCAAATTCCAATTCACGTCCTTGAGCCTAGATTCACTCTCGTCCAAGGTCCGCATCCGCTGCGAGAGACCTTCCACCTCGATCTCGAGCTGCGACCGATCCAGGTTGGCCGCCTTGAGGGCTTCATCTTTTTCGAGAAGGACAGCCTGTAGGTCCTTGAGTTGAGCCAGCAAGGAAGTGGAGATTTCGGTGGCAAGCGCGATGTCGTTTATGCGGCTGGGTTGCTGGTTGCGCTGCTTCCGAGACGGGACGCTGACCTTGGAGGGTGAGTGCTGGGCTTCGCTGGTGTATACTGAAGCGCCCGCCGTGGCATCGGACTCTCCGCTCGGTACGCGAGACTTGGGGAGAAAGGCGCGCGCAGTCTCCCTGCCGACCTCGTTGAATTCCTTCTCGAGCTCGGCCAGGCGAGAACGCAGCTCTGGGCCGATGTCGGTGTCTGCCTCCTGCTTGTCCACCTCGTTCAGCTTTTCCTCTAGTTCCTTCCTCTGCTGGACAAGCGCATTGCCTAGGTGTGATGTTTCCTGCAATCTCCGCGTCGTCTCGGCGAGATGTGCCTGGAGCGCCTTCTTTGCCTGTGCCGGAGAGCCATTGAGGTAGAGCGAAAACTGTGAGTTATCAAAGGCGGAGTAGCGCTGGCGGTGAGCGTCGTGTGGACTCGCCACGAACGGGTCCAGGCCATTGTGATCCTCCACGGCATATGCGCCGGGCGGTAGGTTCGCTGTTGCCATTAGTAGTTCTGCCGGCCGACCGCCTAGTTTCCCATTGCCTGGTGTTGCGCCCTCCTCTCGTGGACCTAGCTCGGGGCTTGTCGGCGTGGTGTTGTGCGCAGTCGGAGGTAGGAGGGCGGGTTGTTGATAGGCGAGGCGCGTGAAGAATAGCGATTAGACAGCAGGGAGGGGACGGTGGAGCGAAGGGGAGAAGCGAAGGGAGAGTCGAGCGCCGGATAATTCGGTACAGAGGAACACGGTTGGAGGTGGGAGGGGTTGTGTGTCTTGAGTTCTGGCTGCGGCTGTGGCTGTCGGGGAAGGACAGGCAGGCGGTAGGCGAAGCGATGCAGGCGTCAAGACGTCTGGTTGAGGGGCGCCAGGGAGGCGGTTGCTGCAGCAGCACTGGAACACTCTCCACAACCTCGGAAGCCTCAAGTTGAGCGCTTAAGAGATACGAAGAGAAGACAAGAGAAGAAGAGAAAGAACGGCGTGACACGCTGGGACAGCCAGAGCGGACGGACAGGCGAAAGAGGGCGTCGGCGCTGGTGTTATTATTGCATCGACGAGATGAGCATCCGTGCGCGTGCTTGCAGGGTTCCACTCTCCGCTCTGTTGATGGTTGATGCACCACAACACGCACAACAATCAACACAGTTGACAATTGGCCCACAGCGATTCCCCTGCGCATACACCTACATCATCACCACATGAACTACAGTACATTGGATAACTCGCCCGTCGCGCGGCGCCGTAAACAGAGGCATGTCCACGCCCGCGATTGGAGTGACGCGGTCGGCACACGACGCAATGTTGCTGGTAGAAAACCCGGAAAGGGGCGCCACCATCCTAGTTGCATGTGAACACCAAACACTGAGTCACTGACAGATGAGTCTTGATGTTTTGTTTATATGCACTAGCATACACTTGAGCGCTGGATGAGTCAACGAAGGGACATGGGCAGTGGGAGCGCATCAATCCAGCACTGACGACATGGACGTTGACGGCTCGGGATGGCGGCATCGGCACTGCCCTACCACTTAACCCTTCTTCGTACGCTCATGTTTGAGACAGCCGACAAGGCTTGTGACGTGTTCAAGGACCCAGAAACTTTCCTCCCGTTCGGATCCAGCGTTTCAATATTCGGATGACACCCATGGCGCCACACATATCACGTGAATGATCTGTCAGCCACTTTCCATCTCTTGGCTCCAACTTTCTACGGTCCAACAGAACACTTGAACGTTACAACCCCACAACTGCCCCAGCTCGCCTCTACCTCTACCTCTACCTTTACCTCTACACAACATGGCCGACACAGCGGTACCTGTCGTGAAATTCAAAAAGCGAGGCGCAAAAACAGCCCCCCGCAAAGCCGCACCGCCGCCGCCGCGCTCCGATTCCGACTCGTCCTCTGGCTCCGAAGCCGAAGGCGAAGATGGCCGCGTTGTAAAGAAACGGAAGCTCAATAGCAATGCGCTCAAGGCATCTACAGCAGACCAACAGCAAACCCCAGGTTTTGAAGGCACCACAAAGTACGAGGCCGACCGCTCCGCCGTGATAGAAGCCAGCAACGACGCCACCAAGAGCGCAGACTGGTACGAGGAGAAGTTGGACGACACATTCAGCAAGAAGGGCCTCCTCGGTACAACGCGCGCGATGCCAAAACCTGCATCAACTAGTGAGAAGGAGACAATTGCGCCAGAGCGCAAGGTCGGACCACAGAAGTCGGCAACAAATGTGCGCATGGTCACCATGACAGACTACACGCCAGATGTATGTAAAGATTACAAACAAACGGGTTTCTGCGGCTTTGGAGACAACTGCAAGTTCCTGCACGCTCGTGAAGACTATGCTGCAGGGTGGAAGCTGGACAAGGAATGGGAGATGTCAGGCAAGGGTAAGAAGCCCGGAGGCACAATTGTCGCCTCTGCCAAACGAGACGGGGCGGAGAAGGATGAAGACGGTGTGGATTTGGCGATGCTGGAGAAGATACCGTTCGCTTGCATTATTTGCAAGAAGCCGTACAAAACCCCAATCATCACCAAATGCGGGCACTACTTCTGCGAGGCGTGCGCGCTGAAACGGTACCGAAAGGATCCGACGTGCGCGAATTGTAGTGCGAAAACGTACGGCGTGTTTAATGGAGCGAGGAATCTACAGAAACTGCTGGACAAGAAGCAGAAGTGGGAGGACAAGAAGAAGGCAGAGGAGGAAGCAGCAAAGGCGGATGGGGATGGAACTTGAGCGTGCTGGGAGTTGGAGGATATACCAATTCAATATGCATGGTGTCGCGTTGACCGGTGCATAAGTGGAACTGTGGAAGCATCGTGAACTCGGTAAGGGCTTCTTTACGGCCTTCGACGTTTGGTCCAATTGTGACAGATTATAGTGATACCTAGATTTGCACAGCATGCGAGCCGTTGGCACGGACAGTCGGTGTACATAGCGCAATGATAAGACATAACTATAAATAGTGAAGCATGGCATTCTTTCGTTGAACATGTTATGTAAAGGAACATGCGTGTGCGTAAATCTCTACTACGTGTCCCGCGCTATTATACCTAGGTGTAATAAAAAAGCTCAAACAAGACACTACGCATTACTTGCCCTTATGCTCTTCAGATGATTTTTCGAAAGAATGGTACAAGCGCACGCACCCAGCACTTGAGGTGCGTGCTTGATTGATATATCTATCACGAGACTTCGTAGTTGTTGGGGTCTTTTTTCGACGCGCCCACGTCATTCACAGATCCTCAACCAATCAGAGCTGCGGGTTACGCTTCCGTTCACCGCACTTCGTTTCAGCTCGAGTCCCCCACATATGTCCAAGATGCCATCCCACTTTCTCATCTTCCTCTCCTGAACCCGAATATCATAGAACAGCATCATCTGTGAGAGAAGTCTATAATCTTGAAATTCGGTTTGGATAGTTCACACGACACCACAAAAACTGTACGAGGAGCCTGGAAATTACTGAACGTAATAGCTGTGAATGAGTGCGGAAGAGCGATACGGGTTCAACTTTTGGACATTATGGCGGAGAACGAGGTAGGAATTTGTAGAGCGAGGCTGTTGTCGGACTTGAGCGGGCAGACGCCTTGTGATAAGGAGGCTACATCGCTGGATGGGAGGCTTTGTGCTTTTCATTCGAGACAGTGTCAAGGTATGCATACTTGTTTTTCATTCCTAAGTATTCCTCCAGGATGCTTGAGGAATTGAAGAGAGTCAAAGGCCCTCTGGAGAAGCAACATTGAGCGTTCGAGGACTAACAGGTTCAGCTATGTATCTCGGGTATAAGAAACGCAACGCAGAGCTCGATACACTATCCGAGAACCCTCCGTCATACCTTGCGACCTCGAAAACATCATTGGTCGTCCAGGAATTCAAAGACGTCGATGAAGAAGATGTACTGCGCCAGCTCCATGGCTACATTTTCAAGAGATATGTCCTGCTTGAACGTGTCATTAAGGCTCGCAAGCTTCATCACAGCCATTTCTACGCCGTCGACATGGACTACGGGCACGAAAAATACTTGACGAAGCTTCTGAACGAGAAGCATGTCATGGCCAAGGCTCTGGAACGCCTCGGAAAACGCGGCGCTGAAGTCATGTACGAGCAGAAAGAGTGGCTTGATTGGGTCAAACACTGCCAGGAAGAAGAAGAATCTCAACGCGAGAACGAGAGTAAGAAGGTCAAGCTCGAGTCTTTGCTCTTCAAGCGTCACCAGAAAGAGATCGAAGGCCATCATCGAGCTATGAAGGCTAAAGAGAATAAGAAGCGCGAGGAAAAGTATTTGCAGCAGGCATACCAACAACGCCTTTCGGAAATGTCGGACGAGGAGCGAGAGGAGTGGGATCCGATGCAGGATGTCTTTGGATACGAAAGGGACAACTATGTCGATCTTCTCAAATTCTTCCTCATGCTTAAAGACCAAGATGACTCGGCATCTGAGGAAACCGAGTCGCCGTCAAGCAACAAAGACAGCGAAGGCGCCACGAAGGAACCAGAAAAGACCCTTTCAAAGAGTGCGAAAAAACGAGCCAAAAAGGCTAACGCGGAAACGAAGAAGCTCAACGAGACTTCAAAATACAATGCTGATGCCAAGGGTTCAAACACCATCGAGATGGAGACAAGGGCACAGATGCGTCTCCGGCTTCAAACACCTATCCGATACGAACGCTCAACTGGCTACTACTTCGATGCCGATAATGGCCCTGTCGGAATTCACGCGCAGACACATCCTCTTCCTGACAATGAGGTTGACCAACTCCTGGATGAGATCGCTGAAGTCAAACACTTCTTGTTTTGCAGGCAGCTTCTTTCACAAGCTGCCCTGCTTCCCATCGCCCTCCGCTCAAATAGCATCGACGAGTTTCTGGTCAACGAGAGTGTCACACAAGAGCATCTCCGGGATCTATGTCTTAAGCTCGAACGACCTAAACTACAGGATGTTCGCGACGCTTGCGCTGATTTCGTCCGTCAAAGGGACGGTGATGCACATGACCTCGATGACGAAGCTTCAAAGGAAGACGACGAGGAAGAAGAACGTCGCCCCAAACGCAAGTCCGATAAATACATCATGAAGTTCCGCGAACACAAAACCATGCCCGATAAATATCAAACCAAACGCGAAAAAGCAGCTAAGAAAGCCCGCGTAGGACCAAAGGAAATCTTCGGCGAAGACGAACAAGACGCCATAGTCAACTTCGGTAAAGTCACAGACGAGAAAGACTACAAGCACAAGCGTACGTTCATCACAATATGTGGACGAAAGATGTACCACTATCCTTCCGAAAAAGCACTGAGCCGTGGTGGCTGGTATCATTTCTCCGTCATTGCAAAGGACTCCAGCCTTTTCGATGCCGTAGAGCTCTGCCGAAACTGGAACGAGTTTTTTGAATTGAACATCCTGTGTTTGCATCATTTCTTCCCGGCACCGAAATGGACCCGCTTCATTGGGGATCTTCTCCGCCAACAGCTGCTACAGCTTGGCTTCATCCCGTACTTTCTCAGCGACAAAGCGGACAAAGTCACGCACTACTTCCAGACAGGATCCCGCGGAATGGCTAGACGAGCTCATCAAGTCGTCGAGATGCGGAACTTCATATGTGGCAACATCAAGCGCGACGATGCCGTGAGTCGCCGCTTTATCCAGTACTTGTCGATGGAGACTTGGGACCTGCGTGCGCTTGTACGCGACCGCAAGACGGGCGAAGTGCTCATCCAACCGCCTGAGGAAGAGCTCTGGCTTGTTCGCGAGAAGAGCGGCTGGGGCCGCGCCGCAAAGAACGAATTCGATAACACGGTCGAAGTCGGGCCTGAATTCTTCGAGAAGATGGATACCATACGGCAGTGGCACTTTAGCTTCGAAGAGTACTACGATGTGTATATCTGGGATGCTGCACCTGGACGCTCGTACCACCTCCTTCAGAGGAAGCTTGAAGAGACACTGTGTCGCGCTATGCGTGTCAGGGAGCTCAAGGATATGTTCAGCGCCTGCGCACCAATCTTCAAGACCATCACCAAGGACAAAAGAACGGAGCGTATGCGGTCCATCAAACCTGGGGAGGATGTGGAGAGTCTGTGGGATGGGTTGAGCACCACGGCACATGCCTGGCGGTTCCGTCCTAAAAATCCTCAAGATATGCTCGAAGGTATCGACGACTCGTTCAAATACACGGATGCCGACGAGCTAGAAGACTCAATCTTGTTCCCTGAAGAAGGGAGTGGAGAGATGAAAGATAACCTTTTTAGGGCGAAGCCTAGTGTTATGGAGATGTTTGAGCATAGGCCTTCTCTCGACATGCGGCGGTTCGTGGAGGATCTTGATTCTGAAGAGGAACTTTCGGACGAGGATGATGAGCTGTACGACGACGAAGGCTCAGAATATGCGGCACAGAACAACGACAAAGATCCAGAATGGGACACCGAATCCGAAATGAACGAAGACTCCGACGGCGACCACGAGTTCATCACTCAAGAAGAAGCCGACCTCGAAGATAACATCGACGGCCCTATCGACGTCCTCCGCGAGCGCTTCAGACGAACTACGATAGCCAACAAATCGAACCCAGATTACTTCCTCGGCGTGCTCCGCAGCCCGGAGTCAGCAGCTTCTTGGATCCCAGAGGGTTTGAGGGAGAGGCCGGCGCATCTGATGGCGCGACTGCGGTCCGCTATGAAGCAACAGAAGGATTATGACAGAAGTCACATTGGTATTGAGGCGGATTTCATGAGACATATTGAGCGGGAGAAGAGCAAAGGTACGAGATATTCGAGTCGATGCAGGTTTTTCTTTCATTTGGAGAAACATCAATGGAGTTAACTGACAGATAATCGCAGTGTTCAAGCATGCCTGGCATATGGGAGACCTGTCCCACAACGCTCTTAGACGATACATCGAGTTCCAAGTCATGATCTCTCTAATGGATGATTTCACCATGAGCAAACTGACCCCAGGCCCCTTTGAACTCTGCAAACTCTTGAACCTAGCCCCTCAATTCACCGAAGAGCGACGGATCGTCGACGACGCCTTCACAGCTTACGCTTCCATCGCTCTTTTCTACGACGCCACCGCTTTCCTCAACTCCAGAGACGGCGACATCTTCAAAGACCCCCTGTCAAAGTTGCTGAACCAAGCTGAGAGAGCGAAGGATACGACCCTGTTGGATCGAAGGAGTTGGCGCAGTAACAAAACGATGCCGAAGGAGTTTTGGAGGGAGTGGGATGCGCTGCTGAAGGAGCACAAGAAGGAGGAGGGCGATGAGGTAGATGAAATCTATCCATTGGAATGGAGGATGGCGATGAGAGGGGCGATTGTACGGTGTAAGTCCCCATACATTACACCCTCCCTCTCCCCTAAACATTCCCCAGATATACTAACCCCCTCGTCAAACAACAGTGTTCAAAGCAGGCATCATCTGCAGCTCGTATAAAAACTCCGCCACCGGCCTCGCCATCGCAGGCACAACAACACCCACCCCGACCACCCCACCACCCCATCCGCGAGACCTCTACATCGACTACCGCCCCGGCATCCCCCCCGCGCACATCGTCTCCCACCTCGTCGACCCCACGCCCCTAACCCCCGCCCACCTCCTCGCCACCGTCCGCAAATTCCAAACCTCGCACCCAGCCGCGCGCTTCTCGGTGCTCCGCATGTGGTCGGCGCCGCACTTTTACCCGCTCATGCTGGGCATTGAGAGGAGGCCCATGGTGTCTTTTATGGACGATAGAAGACGTGTTTGGGAGTGGAAGTTTATTCCTAAGGATATGCCATTTAGTGAATGGGTACGTTTCTTCCTCCGTTTCCCTCCCCCCGCTTCTAGACTCCCTTTTACTCACCTAACATTTGCTTTTTTTGCAGAGTGTGCACCAGCAACTCAGTCTCCGCCTCGAACCCTACCGCAGAGTCCTCGGAAAGGACAAAGTCATGGTGGCCAGGGATCTGATCCTCGTCATGGGCGAAGACGAGAAGGAGTGTAGGAGGTTGAGTGAGGCGGTCACGTTTGCGGTACAGACGAGGCCTTGGCGGTTGGAGATTGATTTCTGGAGGAGTTTTGTGGGGGTGGATGGGGAGTTTGTTGGGGGGTTGGATGGGCGGTGGTTGGAGTGATCCATGATCGATGGCATTAGTTGGAAGTTTAACAGACTGAACTGGATTGGACTGGCGTGGTATTCTCGTTACGTTCGTTATCATACAACAAAAAAAATAAAATAAAAAAGCAGGTCCTCAAGACCGACCAAAAAAAAAAAAAAAAAGAAAGAATTACATATATCAAACAAACCCCCCTATCCCTAAGCCCTCTCACTAACCTGCTCCACGCGATTAACCACCCTATCCAACAAACTAACCAACTCATCGCTAACAAACCCCGGCCCATCCTTCTGCACAAAATGCCCACAACCAACCGCAATAATCGGCCCAATCGCCCTCCCCTCATCCGTAATCCCCACGAGCCCCTCGTTATACTTCTGCCACGCAGGATTCGCATACGTCATAGTAAGTAACCGTGGCGTATGCAACGTGCCCGTAAAACTCTGCTCAGCGAACGTTTCCCAATCATGACCCACGACGGTCAAAAAGGGGCCTTCGCCATTACAGCCTTCGAGGCGCGGCATATGCGCGTCGGGGAGGAGGGTAGCGAGGTTCCTTCGGGTGAGGCCTTCCATATTAGGGACCGAGGGGTGGAACATGAGACGGTACTTTTCACGGGTATCACGGACGTCTTTCTCCGACACGCCTGGCGGGAGCTGCGTGTGGTCGAAGCCCTGCGCGTCCGGGTCGGGCCACAGGGACACGAAATCGGAATTCGCCATCACGCTGTCCAGGAACAACAGGCCCAGCACGGTCCCCGGGTACGTCTGCGCGAACAGCCGCGCGATGGCGCAGCCGATGCTGTTGCAGACGAAGATCAGGGCGGGGAAGTTGACTGGGTTGGAGAGGTGCAGGTGTTCTTTCCAGATCTGGAGGGTGAATTGCTTGAGGTCGTGGACGGCGCTCATGACGTCGTGGCCGTGGCAGGGCGGGGGCTCGGCGTCGTTGGGGTCGCGGTCGCTGTCGCCCTGGCCGAAGCGGTCGTAGCTGAGGAGCGCTGGGTAGGGGAGGTTGCCCTCGATGCGCTTTTCTAGGAAGGTGTGGATCGCATTGTCCCAGGATGCGCGCGGGAGGATCAGGCCGTTGAGGAAGACGACGAGGGATTTTGCAAAGGGGTTTGGTTTGGATGGTTTGGAGGGAGAGGCGGCGTAGTAGGTGTAGTGGATTCTTGCGCCGTTTCGGTTTTCTAGGGCGATGGAGGACACTTCTGCTTCGGGGAAGGAGTGCAGTTCTTCTTCGGAGGATTGGGCTGCGGTTTTGGAGGCGGGGAGGCGGAGGCGGGTGTCGTCTTCGTGGAACTTTGTGGGGCCGGCTATTGTCGAGTTCATCATCCTTTTCCGAGCTCTTTCTGTGGTTTTTGGTGGTGAGGTTGGGAGATGTGGTTGGTTGTATAAAAGTGCCGTCTAGTTGACGTATGTGGATTCGCCTAATGGGGTAAGCGTGAGGTACTGCCGTAGCGGGAGAGGTCGGCTCAATTTGATCCAACGTCTATAAATGTTGAGAGTAAGGTTAGTGGACGATGGACGGTTGGTGCTGTTTCATCATCGAGACTTTGCTCATTCCATGATGTCTTGATAACGTGGGGTACCCCTCAGTAGGCCCTTCTTTCGGGCCATGTTATCAGGCGTTCCGGGCTGTGGTCCTCTCGATTTTCTCAACGCCTTGCTCTTGCACATGATATATTGACTGAGCATTTTCGGGTGTAAGTAGAAGACATCTCAAAGGGTCGATGCACAGCAAATGTTTAACGAGGACCCACAACGCCAAGAAGATGACTTGTTTCCATCTAGGCCTGTGAACCATGCGATACAGTCCCAAGAAATAAGTGTTTTCAATACAGATAGAGGTAAGCTTGTATAAAAAAAAAGTGCGTAGATGCGCACTAGACCGCCCTAGTTTCCCTACATGTGGTGGCATAGCGTGTTTACAATACAAGATACAGTGGAAGAATACGCTCTATTATTATTTCGCTGTTGCACAGATACATCGCTAATCCCATCCGATCGGTCGCATCCACAACATTAACTCCGAGATAGTGCGCCTCCCCGTCTAGAACAGCGAAGACCCGCGTTTCGCATGTGAGACTTAGCAAGATGGCTTGACGATCACCCTCTTGGTCCTGTCAGGCACTCCCGAATGGTCTATGTGATGACGTAGCACCTGGGCCTTTCTTATCCCGTCAACTGGTCCACCACGAGTCTACGATGCTAATAAAGCATATCCCCCACCCTTTCACAAGCCAAAACACAGAGAGAAGTCTCCCTCACGTCACCCTACGGAGCGTTTCACTCGTGCAGCTTCGTTTCTATCCTCACCAGACGGCCAAGCCCGCTATACATTTGTCGTTCGCTTGACAACAGACACCAAGACATCCCGCTCACCATCCCGATCGTAGTAAGATATCCGGTACCTGCAGCACTAGACATTAGTATAACCACGCCTCACCATGGCCAACTACGTCAACCAGTCGACACAGACGGAAATATCTGGTCTCACCCGCGACGCTGCTCTGCTTCCCGCAGCCCTCTTCGCTCGTCCCCCACGAGACACCCCCACACCGCCCGAAGACATGATGGCCGTCGACAAACCACAACTGTCTGCCGAAGACACTCCCACCATCACCAAGACGAACACGAACAACCTTAACGAATCGCCGACGCTACTTCTTAGAAGAAAGAATCGTCCGAAGCTCGAAGCGCGCATCTCGATGCCAGAAGTCGTTCGACTCGATGCTGAAACCCCCCGCTCGCCGCCGCCGACGGAGGCTGTCATGTCTCCGCTGCCTCTTCAGAATAGATTATACGCTGGACACACCCCGATAATACCTCGGTCCATGTCGCCGCTGGCTGATCCAGAGGAGGACGATGACGAGATCGTCGGCGAGACAGCGCAGACAGACGACGCCCTCAGCGGCCCATTGACGCTTCCACCACAACCAGGCGACGGTACTGAAGATACAATACCCCTCTCCGTCCTCGACGCCACTCTAGAGCGGCTGCGTCTGCAGCAAGAAGGCGAAATCCCAGCAGCCGCCCCGAATCACCCCGGGGAAACTGTGGAAAGGGAAAGCGAAAGCGTATCCAGAGTTTCGACACACGACTCTCCATCATCACGAAGTCGCACGAGCCCCACAAAATTACGTCGGCAATCCGCAGATGCTGACGTATTGGCCGTCGACGGCGTGCTGCTAAAGAAACCGAGGATTAACTTCGGCGCGCCTATAGGCCAGGCTTAGAAGGTCAAACGTCGTCTATCTCTCACTACGTTGGAGCGGGAGGAGTCGATGGAGTGGAACGAACAAAGGCCCCCGAGCCCAGGTGATGGACCGTTTCACGCACTTTGACGTGTGCTGCATCTACGACGACAGCAGCGGGTAGGACATCGGAATGCATGGTCCCGAAGCACAAATTTGCTGGCCGAAAAAAAAAAAAAAAAAAAAAAAAAAGAACAATGGGAAGAGAAAAATAGATTTAGAGGGTCTGGGGGCGATGGGAGAGCTTGTCGTCGATACCCAGGATTAGCTTAGTATACTTTTATCATCACCTGCCGGTAGTGTGATTGGATTGGATTGGATGAATTGAGAGATTATTATCTGCCGGTTCAGACGGGACTGGCTGGCTACTACATTACGTTCAATGTCCCCCATTCCTTTCCACAAGTGAATAATTCCATCGGTGCTCATCCCATACGATTTTCGGGTGTTGTTGAAACGGCACGACGATTCGTGCAGACATCGCATTGTGCCATGTGTGAAAAGCCCAGCATCACTCACTATAGGATCAGGCTCTGTCAAACTTAAAGACGACCGGAAGATATTGTGCTCTAGTACACTGAGGCACAAAATTTATCTGATTGACGAAACCATCCCATAGCATAGCATATACCGAGTGATCTCAACATCGCAGTTCAGTAAACCCCTCTTCCCCCTCGCACGTACAGTACAGGGAAATCCATACAGCCTTTCCACCTCTCATCTGTTCTATTCACCGTCTGCTCTTCGAATCCGAATCTCGCAGTATCTCTCACATGTGTCTTTTTCGCTTGTACAGTACGCGTACAATTCAACCCGATTACCACTAGATCGATCTGAGAGTCAGACCATGACTTCCCCGTCCGTCCGTCCATGCTTGCCCGATAGGACCCTAGGTAGATAAACGTAGTCAGTTTAACGCTACCTATGCGCCTTCTCTCGCCGGATCCCGTTCCCGTTGCCGTTGCTGTAAGGCACACTCACTACTCACTTGCACCTGCACTTCTACTATCTGTCGTCTATCCTCATACACATACACATACCCTTTATAACGAAAAAAGCCGCAGACGGGGGGCCTGCTAGAACCTCCCAGGGACCACCGAACCAACTTTTTGAAAGAATAACGAACGACGTTATAAAGGTGAGTTTTCGCAGTGATGCATATATATCTATATCCAGACCAAGCTTCGAAGGTTCAGCGGTTTCCCGTACAAGTAACCCAGGGTACCATGGTAATCAGTCGGTTAATCAGTCAGTCAGCTAGCTGTGATCGGACTCATCGGAGATTCGATTCTACTAGTTCTATTAGACGGTGAGTCATGTTTCGGCCACGACTCCAGTTTTTCACATGAGTCAACACCAGCGGAAGCTATCAAAATTTGCACGTCAGATTGCATGGTACAAGCATAATGATATATATACCAGCAGGCTGCACGCACACTGCAAGTGACGTATGAACAATATGCACAGTTTCGAGCAGATCCACAGAGTAGCTAGCTACCAGCTAACCACGTAGAAAAACTGGATGAAGAGCAGAAAAAACATGACAAAGCACGTTGATACAGATGACCTCCCAAGGGCTCTCCATCCACCCGGATATGAGGCTAACAGAACGCCGGAAAAGATGAAGCAGAGAACCTCCCAATGCATGATTCCATACCCGAAAGAGATGTACGGTTGATGTGTAGATGCTGTTGTCTAGACTTCCTCCATGTTGCCGATGACGTCCATATCATCATCGACCGCTTGTTGTGTCATTCTCACATCCTTCTTAATGTCCTCATTGACTTGTCTCCCCCTGCTGCGGGCGCGGGCCGCCTCTTCCTCGTCCAGCTCCGCTTTTTCTGCAGCCGCCATCCGCACGCTCAATGGCCGACTCTGCATATAGCTCTCCATGAAGCTCGCACCCAGACTGGACGGAAATCCGAGGGAACCAGTCTGGTCGACATCGTCGACGCCAGACCCCTCAATTCCACCGACGTAGGAACTGAAATCTTCTTCTGGCGCTAGGTTGCGCTCGGGAGCTGAGGCGTAGATGGGTGCGGACGAAGCGTGTTGGGGAATGTGGCGCGCAGCAGAGGCATCGGGAGGTGATGGATCTATGACGGTGCGGCCAGTGGTGGCCATCAATGGCGGTTTGTACTTGAGGGGGGATTGAGGGACGGGTGACTGTGAGAGTACTGGCTCTGGAAGTGGTCGAGCGCTCTGCTTCGTCGGTAGTGAGAGTGGGAGACTGTGATGGAGTGCGTCCTGGTGCTCGTGGCGTGGAGCCTCCTCGGTTTGTGGCATAAGTCGCGGATCTATCGCATCCTCTAGGGACGTTGTCGAGCTCGAAGCACTGGAAGCGGCGGCGTCACTCGGCGACGTGGGAGGTGGCTCTGGAATGTGATCTGCTGGGAGGACAATCTGGTCGTCAATGACCAAGCTGACCCGTTTTCGCCTTGTCTTCTCGCCACTATTTCGCAGTGACGACTTCTTCATGGCAGGACGCTTTGTCTTCTTCACAGAATCTGCCCTCCGCTTATCTTTGGCAGCGTCTCCGTACGAGATGTCCGCGTGCTCCACCTTTTCGCTCTTTTTACACCGCGATCGGCGTTCTTTGCCCTGATGATCTGCAGCGTGCGAGGGCGATCCTTCCTCTGCGTTGGGTAGAAGATGCATGCCTCTCTCGTCTATGCCTTCGCCCTGGCGTTTCTTGTTGTTCTCCTTCTTCGGTGGCGCAGACTCGGACGCCTCTAGCAGAGGAAGAAAAATAGTGGTGAGGCCAAAGAGTTCCTTCTCACGCTTGTGAACGCGCGTCTGCTTTGTGCGCTTCCCCTTATCCTTCTCGTCTGTATGGGCAGGTTCTGTGGGCAGCTCAACACTTTGCGCCGAGGGTGCGGGAGAGGTCGCTCGAGTCTGGTCGCGGTCGCATTCCATTTGGCGTTGCTGTGCCAGAAGCTAGGCCGGATTAGCTTTGTCAACTTCGGTAGTACCTAACGGCTTGCAGCGCGGTATCGTAGGGGAGGGGATGGTAGGTACTTCTTGCTCATAGTGCGCGAGCTCGCGCTGCTTCCGCTTTATATAGGCATCGATGTCTGCCTCGAGCTTCTGCTTCTTGGCCTCGATACTGCGGCTGAGGCTCTGGAGCTGCTCGGTAGAGATGCCGGGTGCCTCGGCCAAACCCGCGTCGGCTTGCAGGTGCATCTACTGCAGATGGTACGGGGCCTGACAGATGATGACAGAGTCACGGGGCGGAAGCGGCGAATAAGAGTCAGGCTGTTGTATAGATATAGAGACTGACACGGACACCTGTACTCGTGTGAGCGGAGGCATGGTCGGGCGAGGATAGGCAGCCGTGGGGTCAAGGTGAAAACAAACTACCTGGTGATTGAGGGAGAGGCCGCATCCGGATGATTGGTGAGTGCAAGTCACCGGATGTCGTCTCGGTGGCTAAGTACCTGGGTTACCCGTCTGCAGCTGCAGCGAAAAGGACAGATGACAGATGACGGGGAGGGATGGGCAAGGCAATTGCGCAGGCAGCGAGATGAGATGGAAGGAGAGAGGAGAGAGAAAGGCAAACTCTGCACTTCACGAGCGAAAGACCAGATTATAGACTACATGTCGCAAAACAGCACTCAGCAGTGGAGGGGCAGGGCACGGGCACAGGCACAGGCATGGGCATGCGGTCAGGAAGCTGCAGCTGTTGTTTTCTAGTGAATCGGGCAAGCCCGGCCGAGTGCGAGGGAGGCATGTTTTGGTGGGGCAGGAACGGCTGCACTCTACACAGTAGACTTCGGGATCCTCAAGATCCTCACCACTCACTCTATTCTATCTAGACCTCAGGCCCGAGGCCCGCTATCACTACTTCAGTATCATCCTCCCCCGTGCCTCCACACTGACTCACCGCTTTTACTATCACCACCATCGGCTATGCACTAGCTGTTCACATGCCACATGCCAACGACCCACACCACCACCACCACCACCACCATGACATCCCAAGGCGGCTATCCGAACGCGCTGCTGCTAGCCGCTGCAGCGGTCGACGCCACCGCCGTTGTGGCAGATCTGAAGCAAGTACCCGTGCCGCCCTCATAAACCAGGCAATCTCATCTACTATTTCATCTATCCCATCCCAGCGAGTCCAGCCATCCCCAGCTGCGTCCCTGCCAAGTCGACAGATGATGCAGCTGGGCATCCGATCCTGCACCTTGCGGTTGTGCAACGCTCGATGTATTGGTGACGGAGACGCGCGCTGGTGGTGGGGGGCCGATGGGATGAGTGGAATGGGGAGAGTCGGTGAGTTTGTTGGGCATGCAGCCTTATTGCCTATGTGCTGTACTATACATAAGAACTCTATAAGACCGACGTCAAGATTACAACAACGACCATGTGTACTAATGACTGCACCGCTTGCCCTGCAGCTCAACGACGCTTTTCCATCAGTTAAGCATCCGCCACAGGTGCGAACACAAGGCTATGCATCCAATGAGGTTGAGACTCAAAACGTCCAAACCAAAGAAACAATACGATAGAGAGATGCAACAACAGTACCGCTCACAAGCCCAACAATGCAGAAATCCCAATCGCCTCTTCCAAGACCGTTCTTAAATTCGGGAACAAGCACCAACCTTGAGGAATCATCTTCCAGTGCCTAAACTAAGCATTCTCCGCGCAATCCCTCCTCACCCCTCACAAGACAACAACCTCCTCGCCCTTCCACAAAAACTCCTTAGCAACATTCTTCCCCTCCCTCGTCCACTTAACACCATTCCCACTCATCATATCCCTACTCTTCAGCAGCCAAACCACCCAACTCGGAATCCTCCACCCAAACACCGCCCCAACACCCCCCGCACTCCCCACCGAAACCCCCAACATCTCTTTCTCTATCTTCTTATACTCTCTATCCTTCCCGGGCGCCTTCTTCCCCGGATCCGCGGGGTTGAAGGAAAAGAGGTCGCGCTTGAGGTTGGTGAAGAGCACGGGCATCATTTCATTGAGCTCGATGAGCGTGTTGCGCGACGCGGAGGATATGTCTCCTAGGGCATAGACGCGCGGGCCTGCGACGTCGACGCGCAGCGTAAGCGGGTTGGTGGAGAGGTAGGATGTTGGGGTTAGGAGCGCGCGGGGGAGGTAGGAGGAATTAGGGAGGACGCCGTGGGCGGGGATATAGACGTCTGTTTGGAGGTTCTCGCCATTGCTCAATTCGAGCACTATTGTCTTCCTACCGTCTTTCCCCTCGACCGCGTTCTCCACGCGCGTGTTGTATACGACATCGACACCGAGCGCTTTTAACTTCCTCTCCGCCTCTTTGGCGATGGAGGGACGCAGTGTGGGAAGCAGTTGGTCAGCCGCTGTGATCAAAGTAACAGGGACTTTGCGCGTGGGCGTGCTGAACCAGCCAGGTTTCCCATTGACGTGTTCGCCGATTTCAGCGGCTGTTTCTACGCCTGTTGGGCCGCCGCCGGAGACGATTATGCTTTTTGCGGTTGCGATGGCTTGGTTTGTGGCTTCTATTGCGGATTTCGTGGTTTCTGTCGAGAGCAGGGAGAAGGCTGGATGGTGGGTACGTGTCCCTGTCGCGATGATCAGGGCATGATATTCCAGCTTTTCTTCCTCGGCATGGTTCTTCCCATCGTCGGTGCGTCGATACGACACCGTCCTCGCGGCAGTATCGAGACCGGAGGCTGAGGCTTGGATGAATGTGAAGTCGGACTTTGGCAACGGGGCGAATATCTCGGAGAGGGGGACGAGGATGTTTTCGGTGGGAAGGCGCGTTGTGGATACTGCGGTCCGGGGGGAGGCGTTGCGGAAGAAGAAGTCTGCGGAGGGGTTGATGATGTAGAGATGGTAGTGTGTGGTGTGCTTGGCGTTGAGTACGGGGAGAAGGTGTTTGGATATGTATTGCGCGGATTGGATGCCGCCGAATGAGGCGCCTAGGATGACGATATTGCGGTGTTGTGTCATGGTTTTTTGAGGCGAGGAGGTAGGGGGGACAGAGGGATTCAAGCTGGGATAGGTAGGGGATGAGTTTGATGGGACAGCGGGATAGTGCTTGGGGTTGGGATATTTGTATCGAGGTGAAGAAGATGAATGTGATGATTATCAGAAGATACCGTACTTAACGATATCCTACCTTCTTTATACTCTTCCTCAATCTCGACCTGACATGTTAACTTGGTAAGCATACGTGAAGATTAGGTGACTAATATGCGTGAAAGCCGGGATTGCCTCACTCCCGGCTTCCGAAGCTGCGTTTTGTAAGCACGGCAGGAGAGCGACGGCTCTGATTGGCTGTGATATTTCGTCCGGAGAATGCAGGTGTGGGAATTGGGGGCCAGATTTTTATTTTTCCGTGCTCTGTGTTATCCATGTGGCTGCTTCCGTGTACGTAGTGTTGTAGCGTGGTATTGTAGAAGAGCGTTAGGCGCAAGGAGGGGTCGTGGCGGTGCTAGTCCATCTCACGTGCGAAGGCCTTTCACTTCATGTCGTCCACTTGGCAAGCTGGATCAAAGTAGTTAGCTGTCCTGCTCGCGCTTCAAACTTTTATGAACATGCGCTAGATTTTTGACACAATACTAGACATTCTTAAGTGTGCATCGAAGCCGTTTCAAGTTCCAGCTCTTAAACCAGAGCCATACCACTCTAGGGCTCCTCTGCGTGTGATGAGCGCCGTTCTTGCATCACAACTCGATATTCTGACCGAAAATCATCTCTCCCAATCATCAAGGAGAGCCCCTTTGGGCCGTATTCGATGCTGAACCTGGCTGATGGTTGAGGGCCAGTGAGTACGATTCGACCTCCCAAAATCGAACACAAGCGTCGCGCTTCCAAGGGCATAGTATCTTTTTGGCTTGCTGGTAGAGGCCATGTCTATAAAGTTTCGAAAGCCCATCGAGCTCAAATTTAAAATAAAGGGCTCGGTGGGAGCAGTATCCTCCATCACTATAGTGCGGAAGCACCGCCGCAATTTAGTGAGAGTAGTCGCGTACTTGCCGTTCTACAATCATTAGCTCAACCAAAATTCAAATGCAAAGAATCGTAAGACTCACATGATCCGGTCGAAAGCCCATGACGGTAGAGACGCAGCATGCTCCAACCCCGCCACTAAATCAACTCTATCGACTCCCTCTTCCCCAGCGATTGCCAAAGCTCCCAACTCCCTTCCCAAAAGATAAGCACACCAAGTCATACATCTTCACAACTGGGAAAGAACCACTCACCTTCACCCCCCGAAAGCAAAAACGTCCCGTTCCCCACCCCCAACCTCCGAAACTGCACGTTATCGCTCACGGTCCTCCTCCACCCCTTCTTCGTCCTCTTCACCACCCTCTGCACGATCAACCCCTGAAACCATATTGCATGTCCCTCGCCATCGACGAGTAAATTAGCAAAGATGAACCAAATATCTTTCTTCAAATAGCGGACTCGCGCCCAGTCATCGGCGAAAGGCGTTCGATCGGGACGCCAGTTGTTGGTTGACAAGGCGGAGAAGAGAATGTGGGTGATTGATGTTTTGGAGATGTTGTTGCTGAAGCTTGGAGTGGTGTTGTGACGGTAGACGAAGTTCTCGCCGTCTTCTAGGGAGCGGATTTCAACGGGCACAAGAACAGAGGAGAGCTTGATGTGTCCGGACCCGGAGCCGAATTCATTACTCGTGCCTATAGATGGTCAGATTTCGGTTGAGCCGTACTTGAACAGCTTGGCGTAAGGATGGGGAAGGATGGGGCAATTAGGGCTGTTGTGTTTAAAACGTACCTGTTGTGATTTCGACAAGTTCGAGCTGCCAGATCCTGGTCTTTGAGAGACATCGGCATTCCGACCGCTCGCATTGCTGTCTACCTGTTGCGCTAGCTCTTGTTCTACAATCCGACGCTCTTATTGCAAGTTCTCTGTCGCCTTGATAGCCACCTGAACCTAAAGGTTTCGGAAAGTTGATGTGACCTGTGACACTAGCCCATGACCAAGACGGCGCGTAGCCTGTGGATTAAGAAGTCAGAACAGCTCCTAGATGTCTGCAGAGGCAACAAAATGTTTAGAGGGAGGGTATACGAACTGTATGCAAGTCAGTCTCGGTGATGTTTCCACATGGTGGAGAATGTTACCTTGCACTCAACTCCGCTCCATATGTATCGTGCTTGGAGACATGCCACAGCAAGCAATCCACAAAATTTTCCGTTTCCCACAATCCATAGAGGTACCGTACGCCAAGTCGAGATGACAACTGTTTTGCAAGCCCAGCAATAGCAGGCAGTCGATCTGTTATTAAAGTCAAGCGGCGTCGCGTATACTGCGAGACCAATTCGAGCCACATGTCATTCCAATCAATCTGTTTTAACGGAAGCCGGTCTAGATTCGGGATCTTTCGTAGCATCCAGTCCCATTTGTATTCCTTCTTCGCCATCAAATCGGTCGTCGGCTCGGGATGGCATTCGCAGGCCGTTTCGCACAGACAGTTCCAGAACAGCTCGGACCCCATACACCAAAGAACTCTTGGTGATAGTACCAACTCTTGTAAAGCCTGGATTGTAGCTAGGTTAGCGTGAATTCAAAGTGCAGTGGACATAATGCCTACCCAACCGCGCCCATGCAACACATCTTTCTGCAGTGTGGATGCGTGCTTGTTCCCACTATCGAAACGGCCGAGTTCAGAGTGGATGTGTTCCCGTGCATACATATTTAAGTCTTCGAACTGGACACTGCATATACGTCGACCGGCTCCAGCTACACAAAGGCCCATATTGCAATCCGGCGAATCGACCGCAGCGAGGGTGACGGTAGCACCGGAATAAATGGAGCACATTTGTGCCGACTCCCAAAGCCAGTCGGGGTTGCTATCTTGGATGATGCAGAGGCTATCAACCCAGAGGTATCGAATCCCCATGTGGCGAGTAACAACAATGGCGTCTTTTATAGTGGCGGGCATGACATTAGCATCGAAGCCAAATTTTCGTGACTTGATGTTGTCGGATTTTGTTGCATATTGTTGATCAGTACCCCAGCAATAGCTAAGGCACGTGTACGATCCAGTCTCGTTCGGTTTGGCTTCGTGAATTCGAGGTCCGTAGGAAGCATTTCCCACATCAATCACACGCCGTGGCAACTTTTGGACTGTGGGTGGGCAGTGCATGGAGTGTTTTGATATGCAATGGTCCAGCCATCGTCTGGCTTGATCAGCGACATCGGTATGAGAAGGTTTGGTGGTGACGTGTGGAGCGTAATAAATTCCATGCCAGACTCGACATGCATCTTCTGCCAAAGAGGACTTAGCCAATATTTTTGGGAGAGGTAGGAGGCACTTACTGCGGTCTGAATATAAATCGAATTTGAACGTTTCATCGCGGCGCCTTCGCACGGAAGGTTGTTGCACATACAGTATGACATGTGAGCGCGGTCGTCTGTGACTCTTGCCCGATATCCGCAGTTCGAAACTAGCCCTATCGTCGGTGAATGATGCGAGCATATGCAAAGTATCATATATGGCTAAGCAGCGTCGACAACCAGAAGACAGAAGGTCTGTAAAATGTTTTCGTGAGTGATACTTGGAAGAAGGAATGCAAGTGTTACAATGAATCGACATCGAATGGTGGAGAGCCATGAGTCTGAAAGTAAGGACGGCAATCAGAGACAACAACGTGTTAGCGGAGATTCTGAGACGATCCCAGACAGCTAGAGCAACGCGCCTTCTCAAGACCGAAAGACGTGTACGCTGGGATATCAAGTGACGCCTATAATAGAGATGTAGTGCAATACGGACGAAGGCAGTATGGGGTCGCTTTTTGCCTGACGTATGATGGAAGTCCGATGTCTGCAAGGCCATCCACTTTACAATAAAACTGTGCAGTAGTTTATTTCGAGGATCGTATATCCCTCGCTTCCTCGGCTTATCTTTCATCTATATTGTGTTACAGTTAAGGTGATCGCATGGTGTTCGTTGGGGTTGTTGTGGGGTCCATGTGTAACTCATGGCTAATGGTCGCGCAGTAGGGACGATCTTCTCAGTATTCGATTGTCGGCTATGTTTTAGGCGCCCTGCATAACCGTGTTGGATCACGATTAGTTTCGACATATGACAAGACAAGCAATGTACACATATCGATAGATGCCCGTCGAGGAGGTGACGATGTTCAGCTTGAGCGGGTCGCGATGAACATGAAGTTATGTGCTTAGTCATCTCCGACAAGGACCTCGGCTTAAGCAAGCGAGACGACGTCAAGCATTGAGCTCTGATCCGAACTTCATCGTTCCCCCCACCCCTGCTACACATCTACCACTCTCCAATTGCCTACCAGTACAACAGCCAGGGGAAGCAGGTGGAAGCACAGCCCAGCATGTCAGGATTAAGGATACTAGTCCCGGTCAAGCGGGTCATTGACTACGCCGTAAGACTTTCCTACGCAGCACTCTTTCACAAGCTCGGCCCCTCCCAAGCCATTACACCATTACACCTTCCCATACTAACGAAGCAACTGAAGACCAAACCGCGTGTAAACCGCGCCCAAACGGCCATAGAAACCACTGGAGTAAAACACTCCATGAACCCGTTCGACGAGCTCTCCATCGAAGAAGCCGTCCGCCTACGCGAACGAAAAAGCACCCCCATAGCCGAAATCCTCGCCTTCACCGCCGGCCCCGCAAAGTCGCAAGATATGCTGCGCAACGCCATGGCCCTCGGCGCCGACCGCAGTATCCACGTCGTTGTCGACGAGAAAAGTCCCGAGCTAGAACCCCTGGGCGTCGCGAAGCTGCTTAAGAAGGTAGTGGAGGAGCAGAAGAGCGATTTGGTGATTTTGGGGAAACAAAGTATTGATGATGATGCGGGGCAGACGGGGCAGATGCTTGCGGGGCTGCTGAATTGGAGTCAGGCTACGCAGGCGAGTAAGGTGGAAATTAAGGGGGATATGGTTACGGTGACGAAGGAGGTTGATGGTGGCGTGGAGACGGTTAGGGCCAAGTTGCCCATGGTGATTACGACGGATTTGAGGTTGAATGAGCCGAGGTATGCGAGTTTGCCGAATCTTATGAAGGCGAAGAAGAAGCCGATGGAGAAGAAGACTTTGGAGGATTATGGGCTGGATGTTGCGCCGAGGTTGAAGACGGTCAAGGTGACGGAGCCGCCGCCTCGGAAGGGTGGTGTGAAGGTGGAGGATGTGGATGGGATGATTGGGAAGTTGAAGGAGTTGGGGGCTTTGTGAGTGGTGGTTGGTTTGTAGATTTGAAAAGAGCTACAATGTATGAGTAAAATACAGCAGTGGCTTTCCCGGATTCGGTTCCAGGAAGTGATCAAGCTACTCTACCACGTCTCCTGCTTGTACCGTCCAGTCTTCTCCATTCTCGTCAATGTAGCTTCTGCATCCTCTCTCGCCATACCGCCCTCCTTTTGGAATGCTTCGATCAGCGCCTCTCTGACCGCCTGCGGCATCTTCCCCGATGACCCGCAGATATACACAATGCCGTCCTGCTTCCCAAGCGCTTCGTATACCCGAGCGCTCCGTTCGCGCACAAGATCCTGTACGTAGACCTTCTGTCTCTGACGAAAGGGTCAACACACTCTTAAAACGAATATAAAGAGAAGGTGGAGACTAACCTGATCCCTCGAAAACGCAGCAAAGACATCCAGCGGCACACCATCCTTCTTCAACTTCTCCCACTCTCCCCTGAAGAAGAAGTCCGAATCAGCGTTCCGACACCCAAAGAATAGTATATCCCTCGGCAAGTCTTGATCCTGTATCTCTTCGCGCCAGAGCTTTCGCTGGTACGTCAACGCCCGCATAGGCGCTACGCCAGTCCCTGGGCCTACCATAACAACTGGTCTCCCTATTTCTTTTTTCGTAACACCTAGTCCGCCCTTTGAAAGCGTGACGGTAATGGCCTGACCCGGTTTGAGAGTATCAATGTAGCGTGTGCAAACGCCTTGTCGTATCTTCTTGATGACTGTGCGGTATTTGACTATCGCGATCAGAAGCTCAACTTTCGTCCTTGCTGCTTCGTCTGGAGATTTATTTAGTGGGGTTGGTATCATCGCACTAGCTATGCTGAACTGACGACCACGGATTGCGGGGATGATACTGCAGATTCGATGCCAGGGTATCTTCACCGTCTCAAATTCTTGCAGCACTTCAAGGATACTCCGTCGAGGTCGTGTTGTGTAGTCGTAAAGTTCATCGATGTATTCAGGATTCGTGAATTCGATGAGGCGGTCTCGTTGGAATTCGTCAGTCGTGAAGTGTGCGAGGTGTGCGAAGAAGGAGCGGCGCGGAATGGACATTATGTCGAGGTGGTTGGTCAAAAGCGTGCGTAGTGTGATGGTAGAAGATGGCGGGAGGTGTGGGCTTGGAAGTCGGGATGATGTGGGGACTGAGGGCGATGATGGAACAAATTCGAGGGGCGCGTCGGCTGTGGATGTCCAGTTCATGACGGACAGGAATTCGTTGACGTCGACGGGGAAGTTTTTCGGGTATATCGTAAGCACGTCCCCGGGGGCGTAGGAGTGGTGGCCTTCAATATCGAGAGTGAGATGACGGACATCTTGCCAGTGGGTTGTTGGAGTTAAGCGTTCATTTGAGGCAATCTTCGCGGTCAGGCCTCCTGGTATGTCAAGGAGGACGTCCGGGGGTAGCACTTCAACATCACCATTTTGTACTTTCGAAGGACTGATGGTGTCCTGACTGGATTCTTGTGGCTGTTGAGCGCCATCAGCAAAGTCTAGAAGCCATTTCGGGTCTAGGAGGACGTTGTCCGGTATCGGCTCGACGCCCTCTGGTAGAGGGTACTCTTCAAGGAGACGATGTTGAAGGGTGGTGGACCATGGAAGAAATGTGCCGTCGACTCTGAGGTAGGAATCGGGTTAGTGGTGGAAAGGTTACAGAGGTTTGCATGATAGAAGACATGGATGAATGATGATAGTGTAGAAGAGGGGAGAGATGTGTTGTAAAGAGGCGAGCAAAAAGAATGGCATACCCTTCGGGGTGCTGCTCATCAGACTCTCCTCGATCACATATTGGATGTGCTCCTAGCCCGACCAGCCGATTGTAGAGTTTCCGATGTGCCCAATTAAATCTAGTGTGGTCAGAGCCTATTCTCACTGCCTACTCTCTACTCACTTCGGATAAGAGGTATCTCCAAGCCCAAACGACGCAAACTTGACCTGCTGCAGGCAACCCGGTATTAGTTTAGTGCTTCTCAGTGCCTTCCAAAAGGTCTGTGTATTGGCAGGCAGCTCGCCCTGGCCGGTCGTGGAGATGGCAATCAGCACTACCGAGTGTTGCAGCAGTTGCTTCTACAATATGTCAAACACAGTGCAAACGGCGCGGATGCTCTTGACATACAGGGCTGATGGCGTTCAACTCGGCCACTTCGGTGTCAAACCGCAGGCGTTCGGCGATCCTTCCCAGCTCTTCAGCCACGTCCTGCGCATTCCCCGTCTCGGAGCCGTAGACAACCAGAGCGCGGCGTGTTGTCATGGCAGATGTATAATATGTGAAGAATAAGATACAAGATATGAGATGTAGTGTGCTGCCTATTCTAGTCTGCTGGGTGAGCAAGTGTAATGATACAAGCCGCTACCGGGGCATATCCGAAATTCGGCGGATCCACTTGCTCGTCTGCCGGCGCCTACCGACGTCTGGCGTCTGGCGTCTAGCGTCCGTGGAAGGAAATAGCATGGTAAAAGAGGAAACCGCCTTCTGTCGCTCCTGCTGAACAAACAGACGGCGCGGCAGGCATGATTGTGTGGCGTTCGGCTATCTCTCGCTTATGTAACTCACCTACCAGAGCGACGGTGCCGCACATACGGGCCCACATGCACTGTATAGATATTCAGGTGAAGTCTAAGGCACCTTTACCTGCAGACCGATTGCCGTATGGCGTCACCCCTTTTCTGTGGCGGTGACATGGCATGGTAATCTCACTGGGCCACTGGCCGGGGGCCGCGATGTCGAACCTTCCCTACTAGGCCTAATCGGGCAAGCGTTGGTCCGTGAGTCGAGCCTCCAGAATAATATTTGAGCTCCGCGCCTGCCCTCCTTTTCCCACCCAACAGACAACTTCAGCAGATCAACCCCCTCTATTCCAAAGCTTCTCTCTCACGTTCCGGGCTCGTAGCTACCCACCCCCCTCTCGTCAATCAAGTTCCACCACTCCAGGCGGTTCGACAATCCCCATCACCCACAAACTACAACTGTTCACGGTCAACCTTTTGCCTAGGTTAACCAGGACTCCAAGTTTCCTCAACCACTAGCACGCTCGATCTTCGTGTCATCAATCCAAAACTTCAGCAAACATGTCCGCATCTGTCGACAGTGTCACCGCCCAGATGGCCACCACCTCCCTCGACAACACCACCACCGAGACCGCTGGCTCCACGCAGCCCACGGCAGCCGAGAACGAGGCTGTCCTTGCCAGCGCCGCCGAGGGTAGGCGACTCTACATTGGAAACCTCGCGTATGCGACCACCGAGGGGGAGCTGAAGGACTTCTTCAAGGACTACCTTGTGTACGTAGACGCAGCAGACGCCATCTGGCCCTCCAGCTAACATGCGACCAGCGAGTCCGTCACCATCCCCACCAACCCTCGTACCTCCCGCCCCGTCGGCTATGCCTTCGTTGCCCTCTCCACCCCCACCGAGGCCGAGCGCGCCATCGCTGAGCTCAACGGCAAAGCAATTCTGGAGCGCAAGGTCTCCATCCAGCTCGCCCGTACTCCCGAGGCCCACGCTGAGGGTGCCGGCAGCGGTGCTGAAGGCGCCAACGAGACCCGCCGCCGTGCTTCCACCCGTGGACGCGGTCGTGGCCGTGGACGTGGTGCCCGCCAGGGCCGTGGCGGCCGTGCTGTAAGTCCACCATTTGCACAGCACATTGAAGCCTAGCTAACGACACGCAGAATGCCGACGGTGCCGAGGCCGCCGACCAGGTCGAGCTCGTCGATGCTGCCCCCGCTGACAGCGCTCCCACAAATGTACCCGGCCAAGTCATTCCTTTGACCGAGACTACGAACGAGGCACTCACTGTTGAAAAGGGATCTGATAAGAAGCAGGCTCCTCGTGAGCCTCGCGAGCGCAAGCAGCGCGGTCCTCCCGAGGACGGTGTCCCCTCCAAGACCAAGGTCATGGTTGCCAACCTCCCGTATGACCTGAAGGAAGACAAGGTTCGTGCCAGCGTCGTTTCCCTCCTATAATCGTCTGCTAACTCTCTCACAGCTCTTGGAGATCTTCAAGGACTACTCCCCCACCACCGCTAAGATCGCCCTCCGCCCCATCCCTCGCTTCATGGTCAAGAAACTCCAGGCCCGTGGCGAGCCTCGCAAGGGTCGTGGTTTCGGTTTCGTCACCCTCGGCTCTGAGGAACTCCAGCAGAAGGCTTGCGAGGAGATGAACGGCAAGGAGATCGAGGGCCGCGAGATCGCCGTCAAGGTCGCCATCGACTCGCCCGGAAAGGAGGACGACCACCCCGATGCCCCCGCTGAGGGCGAGGAGGCTGCCGCTGCCCCTACCACCGAGGCTGCCCCTGCTGAGACTGAGACACCCGCTGCTGCTCCGGTTGCGGCTTAGATGGCTGCTCCGGCTGGCATGCGCGTGATCCAGGCTACGGCATGAACACATCATGATCTAGCTGCCGAATACCGTTTGTGTACGGAACTTTGGCGTTGCCTATCCCTTCGTCATGCTCGTTAGATATTTAGGCTTTGGTTTACTTAATCGTCATATCATAGGGTCGGAAAAGTGAATCGGAGTCTCTATCGGCTGGGTCTTGGGTCAGGCCGGTCTATGGAAAGTTTGTTTTATCTCTGAGAACATCTCAAGAAATGTCGCCTTAGTCTAACATCCAATCAATGTCAAAATCCTGGGCGAAACTATTCCATTGCTAGATGCGTGATGTGATTGTGATTGTTGCCATCGACCGTCTCTTAAAAGATTTGAGTCCTGAGATGTGACAGCCAGCTGACCTGAGATTTGTGGTTGCTGACGAGATGGCGCGCTAGCCTAAACAGTGCTAGAACGGCTTCTCGAATTGATTTGTATTTCGCCATTCAGATTCCACAACAAGCTCCATTTCCCACTTCGCCTATCGCAACTCTCCTCGCTCGTTTGAAGAGCTGGCCTTCTGGTTCAGTTCCAACACTTTTGATTGCAGACAGCAGACATGTCTGCGAGCCTTGAAGGCCTGCCGGACGAATTACTCCTCACCATTATTGGGTACATTCCAGATTCTCGTGCCCTCCGAAATCTCAACCTTACGAGTCGTCGTCTACAATCCATCTCTGAGAAAACCCTGTACTCTCAATTCACTCTCAGCCAGGGGTACGTATGAGGGCTCCTTGGATGTCTTTTACCGACCTGAAAGGGGTTGGCTAATCCCCTAATTCCTACTCCAGGTATCCGACACTTCTGTTGAGGACCTTCGTCACACGCCCGGACCTATCACAACATTTGAAGAATGTGTCGTGGGTCGATGATTCAGATCCTATTCGCCGACATCAACGAGGACTGGACCCAAAGCCCGATTCTCTGATCATTCAAAAGCTAAAATCCGAAGGATTCTACGCCAAGCAATTAGCTGACAAGCTTCAAGGGCCCTTTCTACTGAATGCTGAGCATATTTTGAGCGCTCTCCTAATGTTTTCCGAGAAACTGGAACGACTGAGAGTATCCGGAACGTACGGATGGGACGATCACGTATATTGGTTCAGACCCATATTGCAAGCTACTCCGCATGCATTTTCAAACTTAACGGAGGCATTCATTCAAGGTCCGATGCGGCTTGAGAACGTCGCAGCTCTCTTCATTCTCCCCTCTCTGCGCACACTGGATCTTACGCAAGTCGTCTACGTGCGTCACCAGCTAGGAAGAATGTTCGAGTGGGAAGTGGATTATCCACGGCTGTCTTTCGCCTCTCTGCTTGAGAACAAGGGATCCAAAATTGAGTACCTTCATTTTTGGGAATCATTTATTGGCCTCCAAGACTTGTGGGCTCTATTTGCTGTTCTGCCTGACTTGAAGTCGTTCACTTATGAGCATATGGAGAACGATATGCCCGACCTTGACAATTCACAAAGAGAAGAGTTCAACTACATCCAGCTAGGGAAACAACTGTCGAAATATCATCATTCCTTGGCCACACTTCGAGTGTGGGATGATACCTTGAGTTCCGGTGGTCCGGGTAATGATATATACGCTTTACTCACGCCACTCTGTCACTCTGCCAATCTTCGTCTGGTTGAGTGCTGTATTATGCACTTCCGACCAGCCAATGGACCTCAATTTTCCGACGTTCTTCCTCAAGGGCTCCAGGAATTAACACTTGTGGCCCAATATGCGAGGGAGTACTACGATACCCAATATGCGAGCGAGTACTACGATACCCAGAGTGCTCAGAACTTGGACAACCACGCGGCCGACTTTGACCGCAACTTATACGGCATTATTGAGCGTAGGCGTACGGGTCAATTACCCGACCTGAAGAGTGTAACGGTGGCCGAATGGCATCCGTGGTTTGGACATTACCCACCTTCGGTCGAGGGAATCAAAAAGCAATTTGCGGAGTTGGGTGTGGAGTTTTCTTCGGTACGTTGACCACACCGTACATTATGAACCAACTGAAGTGGCTTGTCATCCTAGCAAGTCACGAGCCGGCACGTTACTGGCCCTCTAGATGAGCTTTACTGACCATGCACTTATGTTCAGGTACCTGGTGAAGAAGGGGATTCGAGGTTCTCTGACGAAGAAATTTTGGTCTGGGAATCATACGGAGATGAGGAACCTGGCTGGGTTTTTGTGGACACCACGAGGGCTGGATCGATATATTGATGATGGAATATTGCACATATTGGGGAGCTCGCACTGTATGGCTCTGGTCAATGGGATAAGGATCAAAATACGTACATGCTGTCTTCGAGCTTGAACTAGCTATGTGGAACCGTTATGTATGAGGGGGATGCGACAGAATGGTACTACCTAGTATATTCTACTAGGGAACTTTGAATATACATACAGACACTACGGCTTCGGGCGTTGGAGTATTGCTCTCCAATCTTGATGTTCTAGTTATGGATATCCTTTACAAAAAGAAATGCCTTAAAAGCTATCTACTAGCTTTCTGCATGTGTATGATGAGTCAAGTCTAACAAAAACCTTGCAACGATTTCCACAGTTCTCAACTCGCAAAGTCTTACCAAAAGTTTCTGCACTGGTCAGTATGCTGTCATATCACCCTGGCTTATGCTCACTTTAAGTCATACTTTCAAGTCCTGTTTAGCCATCTATTACCATCATCTTCTACCTGAAACTTATGTCCAATCCCTAAAAGATATCCTTCATTCCTAATTCCTTCAACCGTACCCACACCATCTACAGCTGCAGTTGACATCTCATGGTCAAGCACAGTCGGGATCACTCCTCCCCGACTCTCTCCTATCTCCACACCACGTTCTTCAAAGCAATTACGGAACTCATTAGCAGGTTGGCTACCACAGCAGTCGCAACGCACGGCCCAACAGCCGGGAAGTGAGCGATTATCGATCACATCGTAGCTTCGCTTCAAACGATTCTCAGGTGGCATATTCGATTGGAAATGTGTCCCGTTGTCTGGGAGTGTAATGGTGTGGAAGACAACGAAGAGGCTAGGTTGGTTGAAATATATAACTCTACGAGCTTTGCTTTCTTTTGCCTTACTTCCCAGCATGCGAACATGTCGGACGCATCGTCGATCCGGAAGGCGAAGGAAATGTCGGCGTATTTCCCGAAGAGGATGAGGAGGAGCCATTTGCAAGGTGTAGTCTAGCGGGATTACTATTCTCTAGAAAATTGTGGCGATCATGGGCGTTGTAAGCGATGCAGAACGTTAGTGCGTAGATCAAGGTAGATAGAGATCAAGGGCTTGGACAGAGATGAAGTTTGAAGCATGACTTTTTGCAGTTTTTTTTGCCGCAGTGAGAGATTGGTCAATGATACCAACAACACTTCTGAGGCTTGTTGAGTTCCGGGTAGTAGTAGCTGGCTGGCATCAAGTGTGATCGATATTGATTGAAGGAACTTGCATGAGCTCGCTGCACTTGTAACTACCTAGGCAGGTTTATCTTGATGTCAGGTCCATACCTACTATTGCTTTAACGATATATTAAGTTTTGTCGGGTTCGAAGCGGATGGTTATAGTGCAGTGGTTGGGGGTTGTACGCGTCCTTGGCGTCAACAAAGGAATAGCATCTAATAGCGATATCCTGGGTCCCCTAGTCGATCGGATCGTTCATTGGTAGATAAGGATTGGGGTGTTCTAATTTCTAATTCTCACCAACCTCCGTTGCCATTGTAGCAGCAATCTTGGCCGATCATGAGAAGCCCGATCACACCAAGTCACGACCTCATTCGCCCTCCCGGATGGAGAAATCGGAAATCCAGAAGGGGCGATCCAAGGAAGCCGCTACCTTACGCGCAGATGGCCTGCAGCTTCCGATGGAAGAAGTCCAATCGGAAACAGTAAAGGCAGAGGAAACTACCCAATACACATAAAAGGACTTAAATGTGAGTTGAACTTATTGGCTCGCACTGGTCTGCGCGAGTTACCCTAAACCGTGAATACCAACGTTCTTTGAACGGTCGCCAGTGCTTGAAGTCTTACTAGCTGTCTGAGAATTTCGTCCAACGCTTGATCATGGTCGTTGCGACTGGAAATTAATGAAAGCGACGTGGGAGCGCGGCGAATGTTAATCAGGAATGGAGGCTACGTCCACATATTACGCGGAGTGATATGCGCGTCTACTATCGGCGATCCTTTGGCTTGCCAACCGCAAAAGGTGTGATTTCATTTTATACTGGTTAGCACCTCTAATTGGGCACTGTATAGTGCGTACGTATAGGTGCGCTGTCGTTGCATGCAGTTTCATGCAACTAACTAGCGCTGCTGCCTAGTTACGGTGGATATAACACTCTGCCTCAGCAAATCTCTCACCTTCAGTCTCTCACACCTATCCCTTCACTGTTCCTAGATTGGCCACACGGGAAGTCGGAAAGAACATCCTAGCGCCAACTCTACTTGGATTACTTTCAAAAAAGTATGGAACAATCTGTTGCTAGAAACTTGAGATTTCTCTAATAAAGCAATAGATGTGCTCTAACGTTGTTGCACGTTTCAGATGTGCGAACATCCACCGACAAATGCAAGATGGCTGGGGGCAGAACTCTGATATGAAAGTCAAGTATATTGCGAAATGCACACAAGCCCGCCAGAACGGCCTGCCGACTTGTGTGCACCGAGACACAATTCATATCGCTGCTGAAGATGAGGATGACATGGATTGTCCTGAATGTAGAATGGAAACTCCGCCACAGACACCCTAAATCTATGGCAATGCTATGCTTATATATCGAACCATCTCCCGTGCTATGCCCTTTGGCAGCTATTGCGCATTTCGCGCAATTCGTCCTGCTCTTGTCTGCCGCCCCATGTATATATCTTCGCCCTTTCCCGAGCCTTTTCGATCCACATTTCCCGCGGAATGAACTCACTAGGCATAGAAAGTAAGCAGCCAAGCGCTGAGCAACGGTCGTAGAGTACTTACAGTTCGCCAGTGCGTTGCTGGCTTGCTAGAAAGACGTAGTGTGGAATGTCGTTAAGTTGTTCTTTGCCAAGTTCGGATGTTACATTCAAGTCGTAGATAAACCAAGCCGACACTGGATTAGATGAATCGAAGGAGGGAGGTATGTGCCCATGATCGTACCCTAAAAGCCCTGGCAATGGCTGGAAAGGTCGGTCGAGTATTTTGCTGCAAAATACTCGACCTAACGTTGCTGTGCGGTCGAGAGGATCGCCTGGAACGTCTGTGACGCAGATGCGAATGCAGACACGTACTGGATTGGTGACTTGGGTAGCATTTCGGGGGGGAAACATAGGGGTGGACTGTGTGCTGTGTTTGACGACGTTCTCGGGAGGCACGTGTAGCGCTTTGAGGACAAGCACACTGCTCATGCGCATGGGTAGTCTAAGAGTCACGTGCTTTTGTCACAACTCAAGCTCTCTAATTCGTTGCGCTCGGCAGGATTCAATGTTCTATTAGTTGGCCGGGTGGAACTTCCACGCGACTCTCGGAATAGTGGTTTCCACTCCGCTCCGCGAGTAGAAAATTGAGTAGATTAGATGCAATTTGTATGCGCCAGCTGTACAAACTTCAGCGGGAATTTAGACGTGTGGTAGCGGTACTGCGCGTGGTGGGTGAACGTTTGGTTTTTTTGATTCGTGGCGAACACGTAAGCGCACTACCAGTGATAGATGTTCGTGACCATCCCAACTTCACCCGCGCGCCCAAATATCCAAAGAAATGATTTGTAAGAGGATCCGGAGGATTATGTCATCCAACCACTGGACCTGGCATAAACTGCCTTGGCCAGTATCCCAGGAGCAATTGGCTTCGGAAGTAAGATCTATCGACGCCGGCTTATTATAACTAGGGTGGAAAAGAAGTGTATCCACGTCGACCAAGTTGCTAGCAACCAACGGTGAACACTTATTGCTTTCACAGTCATTTGTATAATATGTTTGGGGGGTGGTTCTGGCTGTCGCTACTGCGTGTAAAGAGCGGAATATGAGAAATGTAAATTGATGCAGCGAAAGGGTATCCGCAAACACAAATACTAGAACTTTAGCAGGTAAAGGAGCAGGAAACAAAAGCCCCTCCATGACCGATTGCCTCTACCGTGAACAGAATCCCACACCTTTTCTCTTACCGTATCTTGGTAGCAAAGACACAAACCCTGTCTCCACATCAACTTCCTGCTTTATTCTCTAACCCCTCACAATCCCCCATTCCATACCATACCAGCCCAAGTCATCCCCTCACTGCACATCAATCGTCCTTCTTCAAATAATTCACCAAATCCACCATCTCGGTCTGACTCATCGCGGAGCCCATAGCTTGATATGCCTCGTACAGAATCCAGAGCGGGAACACAACCCATAGGCCGTTGAAAAAGACGAGGTAGAGCCACCTTAAATCTTGTATCAGCAATATGGTCTTTGGGGGGTGAGGCGTCAAGATGAATGAAGCGGGACATAAGAGGTGAATTGGAAATGTCGAGCGGATGAATGAAGTGAGGCGACATGTTGACAGCTTGGAAGCGCTTGTGGAGATGTGAAGTGGGCCCCATCGAGCGACGTGGACCTGCATGTGTGGGTCCGGGCCGCCGACGCAGGGACCCGATGCGTGATTCGATGATGGATGGGCGATTGAGCGGTGGCATGGCGAAGGGGCTGAACAGCGCATCGCCATCGGCAAGTCTGCCTCATATCTCGACAAAAGACGAGTGGTGACGAACAAGCACCACATACTCACCCTTCCAACACCTCAAAGTGCAAAGAAGATACATAAATGAAGAACTTACTTATACATCCAATTACTCGTATCCAGATTCGGACTCCCCGTGAACCATTCTGGCGCAAAAGTCATCCATCCTGCGAGGCGGTGAAAACACACGTGTCAGCCCTTCGTTCATCCAGACGATAGGATCCCTGCACGTGCAATTTCAAATTTCAAAACAACCGATAACCACACAACGAACGACAGCGGCAGCGAATGAGCGAACCGAGGTTGAGCCGTGTTGTGTTCGAACACGTCGGAAAGATGGACCCACATGCAGATAGAATAGGACTGACTGGACTGGACTGGGCTGGGTTGGGCTCGAGGAATGAACAATGCAAAAGACTCACCTCCGTAAAGCTCTCCCGTAGCCAAAATCATCATCCAGAACCATCGTTTGAGCACGCCTTTTCTCTCGTCGCGACGAATGAGTTCGCAGATCCATACTACACGGTTATCATTAGCAATCATCTCCAACCTTTTATCCCATCTGTTCTCGTCCCATCTCATCCACCTCCCCTAAACTCCACCCAACCCAACCCAAACACCAAACACAAACACAAAAAGCCCAACTCACAAGCAAGCGGCGTTCCCACAAAAACCGTCAAAACCTCCAAACTCACGACCCCCAAATCCGTCCCACCCCACCTACGATCCGCCTTGCTATACTCCTGCCACAGGCGGCTCAGCGGACCCGTCCCATAATTCGCGCCATACAGACGGTCCTCGCTGCCCAGCCAGTACACATCCGGCGGCGTGAGGAGGCGGATGTGCGGATGATGTTTTGCGGCGACGTTGAAGGACGTGGGGAGTGAGTAGGAGACGAAGAAACAGTTCCAGAGGAAGGAGCCTTCGAAGAAGAAGTGGATGAGGGCGTCGAAGAAGTGCCAGATGAAGAGGATGCGGAGTTTTAGGCTTGTGGTTTTGGGGAGGAGTTTAGTGGATGCTGGGGAGGAATCAGTAAGTATTACATACTGATACATATATCTGTGGACCTCGTGGTTGGGGGGTGTTGACATGACCAACGGAAGATGGATGGATGGATGGATGAGAAGAAGGGGGAATTCTTTACCGCCATAAGCAGCCCCCAGCAGCGCCAAAACAGCAAACAAGCTCACTACAGTCGTAGCATCAATCACCGGTCCGCCCCCCATAGCAGCGCCATGATGATGGAATACCGGAGGTGCTCGTGGTGGTGCAGGCGGTGGAGCGACTTTGGATTTCGAGCCCCAGAACCCTCCGACACCCGCTGTCGTCGTCGCTTTAGCTCCCCACGCCATGCTTTCCAAGAAACGGTTATCCGACTCTTTGCCTCGATAAATCAGGTACTCCACGATCCAACAGACCCCTCCGGCTTATTATCGACCGACCGACAACAAGCGTGCCGTCTCCTCTCCTCTCGTCTCGTCCCGAGAAAAATCCGTCCGAACACAGATCACAAGACCACAAGACAACAATTCACACAGACCACTCTCAACCAGTCAAGCGCTTCCGTGTGTCAAGATTCCCGAAAGACGTGCTGGAGAAAGCATCGTGAGGTCTATTTGTGGTTAAGCGGTGTGCGGTGGGTAGGCACGCTAGCTAGCCGCCCAAGCGGGCATTGGCGGGCAGAAATGCAGGGCTGGTCAGGTGGACAACTCATCACGTCCTAAGCCTAATCGAGAAGTTCACGATCCCATCCGGTGGGCTTCAAATTTCCCCCGGTGGGGTTTTCACCGGTTGGTGGATACAGAGGTACGTGTTAATACTGGGTCGCCCCGCCTTCAGTGAGGCTTTCTTCCTTCTCGCTCTTCCTCTTTTCTATACTTCCATTACTTCAGCAACAGCACTCTGAACATTACAATCTCGACTGATGTAGGATGGGTTATTGAATGTTTTTGCATTTCACATGGTATATGTAGGCTTCTCATAACACAACAACAGTAACAAGCTAACCCCTCCAGAACACCAACCGACCACGACAAACGATACAAGAAACGACCAACAATGTGAACCAATGCATGATGGAGAAAAAGCTTCACAAGACACGTTTCACAAGCAATCTCGCACTTCGACAATGCCATCGACAACACCCTTTCGCCTATATACGGAGGAACGACGACTGCGTCCCATAACAATGGAGTCCCGTCGCTGTAAATGCAAAACCAAACCCAAACACTTTTTGCCCTCGGACCAAACGCGCAGAAAAGAATACTGAAGCAACTGGAAATCAGAAAGACGCCGAAGCTGTGAGAGTGGTGTTGCTCGGCGAGTGAAGAGCATTACAACCACTCTATGGTTTGGAAAGATGACGGATGAGGTGAAAGCTGACCCCGCTGGAAACCACCAAAACGCCCAAGGAATATGAAAGACAGCCCTATCCGATAATGCAGCAAGGAAGCCGTCCGAAATGCAAGTCGGGAAGGAAGCGACACAAGGTCACCATCAAATGAGAACGGAATTGTCGGACCTCTCCACATCGTTTCGTACCGGATAAAATAGAGACTCGTGAGCGTCGGTAACCGGTATACCAGCAACGTCCGCTCCACTCATCGCCATCACACCAGGTCATAAGCGTTGTTCTCGTGGCCAAAAAAATTCGTTACATCGTACGTCCTTCACCACTCTCTATCCGCACTCACACGCACGCCTGAGGGGCGTGATTTTGCTCAGGGAAAATTCCACCATGGTTGTTGTACCCATATTGATAGGGCGAAGTTACATGAATCTCCGGACCGGTGACAGGGCCAGGAGAAGTCGAGCGAGACAAGAAAGGACTGCGCGAGGAATTTGAATCGCTGGCACCATCCACTTGCACAGGTAGAGCGGGAGATGGCGGGCTGTTGGACGCAGAAGACTGATTGCTGCTAGAGCTTCCGCTGAAAGCATAATCTGTAGTGCCATCCGTATTGGAGTTCTTGGTAGCAGGAGTGGTAGCCTTTGGAGACCCCTTGGAAGGAGTACCATACTGAAAATCAATTAGCATCCGAACGGGGCCGATCCGGAGGAGCGTGGAGCACGTACAAAGCAAAACTTCTGAATCAATTCGTTGTATTCTGCAGACTGCAGGCCGGGCTTCCCAGAAGACATGTCATCAGGTCGGGTGCCAGGAACAGGAGCGGCAGAAGCGACAGGGGCGGACGTGGGAGCTGGGCCAGGAGCAGGCACACTTCTGGCGGAACCTCCATCGAAGTAGCTGCTGTTTCCCTTTGCAGCACCATTGGCCTTGATACCGCTTCGATCCCCCAGAGCATTCTGTGCGTTGGACAAGGCAGCCGAGAGCGACGCACCGAAGTCGTAACGCGTGGAGAATGCTTGGCTGGTACCTTGGGGTCGGGCTGCTTGGTCTGGGAACAGGCTGCCCCGCTTGTTCTTCGGCTTCAGGCGGATGGAAGAGCTGGGCGAGTCTCCAAAGACCGCGCGGCTAGCGCCAAACTCGAAGCCTGCTGCGAAATCGTCGTCGGAAAAGGCTACAGGCATGGACTTGGGGCGTGCCGCAGGAAGTGAGTGTCGGCTCCTGGGGATAGCCTGCAACGGTCCACTACCACCCTTGGGCTTTTGCTGAGACTTCTTGACAAAGTCAACCTGGTAGTTGATCGAGTTGTTGTTGTCCCAGAATTCTTGCCCATTGACCTGGTAACGAACACATAGAAGCAGGGTCTTCGACTCCAGATTAGCCTGGTCAGCCAACTTGATGTTGAAGTTGAAGCGGTCGTAACCGTCTTCTTTCTGTTTCTTGCGTACGTCGTTGTTGTACTCAGCCACGACTTCCGACGTGGTCTTCCAGTAGTCGAGGGTGAAGCGAGCAATGACAATCTTGTGAAAAGAGATGTTAGCACATGCCACTGTGCCAACAAGTGTCTTGTGATCAGATGCCAGGAAGATTCGCTCCACACGAACAGGCATTGTCTGGCGCTCGTATGTTTCCGTCGTTGGAAAGTTGGCCAGCTTGATGTCCCACTCAGGCTCCTTCGGCTGCTTCGGGTTGAAGAAGGGATACTCGCCGTCGCTATCGTAGGTCTCAACGGGAGATGAGCCAGCACTGACGGCGATAGGCTTGTCCAGAGAAAGGAAGTGGCGGACTTGCTCCATCTCCTCATTAAAGTGGACAGCCTTGTGGTATGTCGGCGTTCCCGGCATGCTTGACGGCCGCCTGTGGGATGCCGGCCGAAGAGCAGGCTTCACCAACTCGCCAGACTTCTTGCGTATTAGCTGCGGCTTTATCCGAAGCTCGTCGTCCTCATCATCACTGCCGTCGGACGAGCTCATGACCGTGTCAGTGACGAGGGGCGATACCACGTGCTTGGACAATATGATGTCGCTCGATGATCGCGAGTGTGAGATCTTGCGAGCATCGGCAGACAACGGACGAGCCGGCGGGGCAGATGCCACCAGATTTGCAGAAGAGTTGCCGGCGCCATGCCGTTCTGGTGAACCCATTCGGCGCATGGGTATGTTTTGGAGAGCCTCCTGGAGTTCCTTCAGATTGCCGATGCTCCGTCCCCGTTCCTCGTCATCGTCGGAAGAGTCGGGCGGCGTGGAGATGGCACCTGATGGAATCAGAAGATCATTCACAGGCGGGGGTGACTGACGGAGGCTACCATGTGTTGCGGGACCATTGCTGTGGGCTTCCTGGGAGAAGGTCACTCCATTGGCTGCGGTGTTGCTGGCGGTGTTGACCGAAGGGGAGCGGCGGTGCTTGTTGAGATAGGAGGTGGAGGAGACTGAGCGGGGCAGAGCCGGGCGTTGTGTGGTGGCGGGTGAGGGGGGATACTGGCCCACGTAGGAATGGTTGCGGCTCAGAACGGGACTACTGTTTTTGGAGGTTGCGGGCGACCTTTGCGAGGGCGGCGTGTAAGGCATTCGGTCGACTTCAGAGGGTCGGGGAAGTTGATCGAATGGTGGAGGAGAATTAGGAGCCCAGGAGCATTAGAAAGGAACGTATTAGAGGAATTATATGTCTGCGTCGGAGTTTAGCGCCGTGCGTGACTGCGAGCAAGCGAGGTGAAATTGTCTTATGAGGAAGGCGAATGGTGTGAAACGCGGAAAGCGCAATGATTCACGCGCGGACTGGTGGCTGGAAGGGAGGGGGGAGGATGGAAGACTGTTGCTTACAGAAAATAAGTGCGAGCAAGCTGCGGGGGGAGCTGCTCTGTGGGAGAGAGAAGGGTAGGTCAAGAGGGTGTTTGTAACGGTCGGCAGCTAATCAAAGCTGTGACGTTGAGGGTCTGCAATTGCTCGGATCGCGAGACACGAAAGAAAAAAACTCAGTAGACGTCGTGGGGGAGGTCTGCGAGGGGGGGATGGCGAGGGCTGTCGGCGACTTCCTGGGGGAAGAGAAGCTGGCGATTGATATGCGTACCGGGAGCAGGCACGATAGTCGGGGAGGTGGGGAGATGGACGCCGGAGAACCTGAGGGAAGGCGGGGCTTCTTCTGTTGTCGGTGGGCGCTCTCCTAGTATATAGGAAGGAGTGCAGGTAGGCAGGCTCGGAGGATGAGGAGGAGGATGGAGAAAGAGAGGAAAAGGTATGTTGAGAGAGCGGTAGCGCAGCAAGGTTGCAGGCGGCGGCGCTATTGGGTGGGCGGGCGAGCAGCGAGCAGGGGTGGTAAACCATGTACGAAGAGAATCTGGGCGCATCAGAGGCGCATTAGTGGCTCAGTATCGCTCCACTGCTGCAGCTTGATGATGGATCCGTTCAACACGACGGGGGTCCTGAACGAGGCCAACCAAGGATCATGCGTGGTGGGCGCAGGCTTGTCCAAGCGGCGGCCTGCGGGTCGGAGAATGACTGGAGACTGAGGACACTGGAGTGACTGAGCGGTACGTCGAGCAACCGCGCGGAGACCGGAGGGGCGAGGAGGGCCGAATGAAGCCGTCGGCGAGCACACAGAGAAGGGCGACAAAGAAGGACGTAGCGATACTTCCGCGGTGCCTTTAGTAGCGACAGCAGTTTTTTTCTTTATCGAGCAATATCAGTCCATGTCTGACCAACGTGCGGCCCGTCTCGAAACGGCGGAACAAAGGCCAGCACCGACTCACGCTCTCAAACACTGTCGCTTTCGTATGCCGCTTCGAATCACGATAGTCAGATAGCTAACATTTCCAGATATCCCAAATAGTCGCCGTTGTCGGGAGTTGACAGTGCCTCTTCCTTGATAAGCCTCTCACCGCACGCGTGTTACTGTCCCCCACTCCAATTCAGCAGAGTGCCTGATATCTTGCTTTTACATTCGTCACGGATTCCCTGTGAGCCACGGCTTGCACGGAACATGAAGCCAGTGGCGGTGCGGTGACGATAGCAACGCTCGAACCAAGTACTCGATGTCAAGCGAAGCGAGGCAGTGATGTCATCCATTAGCGTTCCGTGCGTCCTGTCTCATTTCATTATTATCCCGCGTCCGCAACGTCCCAATACAGAATTTTCTTCGAGGTCCCGACAATTGTTCTCATCGCGGGAGATTTACGTTGCGTTCCTGAGCGCCTACGGATGCGATAAGGTGCCCTACTGTGCTGCACCAATATGCACTTGGCTGATCATTCATCTACCTTCCCATGGCGCTAATTCCCTGTACCGTTCGTTCCCTAATCCTTGTCGGTGCGCTGCAAGCGAGCCGTTAGCGAATGGAGTTAGGCTCACCTTCACCGCTAACACCACGCTTGGCCCACTCCACAACACCTCATCCATCCCATCAGATGATTATTATTACCTTTGCCTCCCTCAAAAGAAGCTTTTCGTGGTTTAGAGAGAGTGCCGAAAGGCAAAGTTCTACATATTATTATGGGGATACGTCTGCAGCTCGCCTTACGCGTCTCGGAGGAACGCCTGTCGAGGTGAAACTCAAACCTCCGCTTGCGATGCATGCTAAATATGCTCGCTGTTTAGTCGTGCTGCGAAGTGAGGGGCTCACACTTCCCCGCATTACTACCAAGGCATTATTGCAGCAATGACACTCCATGCGTATACGGGATACAACCGACACCAACATATCACTTCCATGCTGCCTACCTGTCCGCAGTGTCTAAATGGACCTAATGAGCTGTGGCTCGTATCCATCTCAACGCCTTCGTGGCTGAACAGAATCCTGATCTTGCGAGCAGCTTACGACCTCCAGGCCAATTTCAAAAAGCCGGGAACGTCGTGATGCAATTCCTCCCGCTTCAGGACGTTCTGACCGAAGTCGGACGGAATGCCCTGCCGCATGCAAGCGGAAGCAGCTTAGTCACACACCGCAAAGTCAAAAATCCCATGCTAGCTCTCTGAGAGACTGAGACAGGGAAAGAGATGAGACATGGATAGACATGAAACATTTATTTGCGGCTGTTGCATAACGATACTTGTCCTGATGGAATTTTCATCCGTGCTGTTCTCGATATCCGGCGGTCCAAGCGATCAGTCCCACTCTCAAGAATCCTCTCCGCTCCGCCATCCACTCACACTCCACGGACATGGATCGTGCTCCACCGGTCTCCATATGGGGTCAGGCGCCTTTGCAACAAACAATCGATCCTGGCACAGATGGCGATCATCATGGCGGGCTCGTGCAATGCAATGCACGAAGCTATCCGCTTCGCGACCTATCCGAAGACTCCTATCGCGATTTGCAACAACATCATGATTGTGCTTAGCCTTCTGGAGCCCGGAGAAAGGCACCGATTGTAAAACCATGCAATTTATAAATCTACTCCTGATTTCGCTAATTTGGTCTTCCGCGCTCCGAATTCCTGTTCTCACCTCATCGGACTCTACAATTGCGATCCCACGCTGGTCATCAGCCCACCAAAAGTGGGGTGATGCATCTTCCCATTGTTATTAAATGCGACAGATGGACGAATTCCTTGACTGTGCCGCCGTAATCCGGTTGGTGCCATCTGCTGATGCCCGAGTTTTGGCATGATGCCATTGATACAAACCGCAAACGAAATCCAGTATTTAGAGCGAGTAACAAGAATTCATGCTACTACCTGCTGACGTAAGCAAGCAAAAGTCGACAAGAGCATGGCGGTCACGCCGTCAGCCTTGGAGTTGACGAGCTTGGACGAGATGAATGCCAGATCACCGCCCCGTTTCTCTAGGTGAGGTTGTTGTTTGTGCACTCACGACATCATCGGGATGTTTGGCGTCTCGCGTCGTTGTCGAATCGTATTGCTGTCGGCCATCCCTGCCAGCGCCTCCAGATGCGCAAAGGCCATGGTTCGAACATGGCTGCGGGGCAGAAGCCTGAGGTGTGGGCTGCGCGTCATGGCACTTCTTCGGCCTCATCTACCAAATCCTGCCTGCAGACAACAGCGCAAACACTCCAAATGATGGTGTTTGGGAAGGTGACTGCCGTTTTCGATGTGGGCAGGAGCAACGGACATCAGCAACTCCACTGCCTCTCATTCGTTCGGCACAAAAGCAAATCCGCATCTCCACCCCCATCCTATTTCCATTATGTCCATATTAGAACACGCGTCACGCGCGCGCATGGAGCCTCAACCAGGCCGGACACTGGACAACAACTCGCACTGTATCCATTCGGAACTGTCTGCCACCAATTGCAACAATGTGCCCACCTCAATCGTGGAAGCCGCCGGATCGCCTGGAGCAACGTTTCTGCGGTGCATATGCCTGTCAGCGGATTTTCATCACCTCGTACACCGCTCATTAATCGCATCATCGAATTTCGGGCGCCTGCGAGCTTCGGCGCGACTATGGAGGACGAAATACCTTGGTATGCACGCTACCTTAGCTCGCGGATCATCCGTTCTTACCATCTGAGATTTGCCAACAGTCTCACATGGGACAATCATTCAACATCTTCTTGTAGTATTTCCGACCACTGCACCGACACCGTGGGCGCCTTCTAGGCTTGCTACACAGAGCGTAGACGCTACTACACTGAAGCGAACGGCCCGACTTGGGCGAGCATTCTCCTCCATACACTTCGAGCCTCACCTTCATGGCTATGCGGTAGATCCCGCCCCGCGTTACAGAAACTCTCAGATGACTGTCGCTCTCACCAGTGATGCAGCTTGGTATTTGTCAGATGCGACGGGTCCGTCGGTAGACCTTCACTGCTTTGTGCCATGGTGCCGACCACGAGCAATAATGGCACTTGCTGCTCACAACTGTGGTTAAACTGCCCCGGGCCGCACGTCAAAACCTTCGTGTTCCGATAAGCGGTTCGCTCGACCATTGGAAAATATTACCCTTCGTGAACCACAGGTAGGCAACGTTCTCATGGGTCTCGAAAATCTGACGGCGTCACTGGCGTCATGAATCATGCTAGCACTACCTACTCCAGAGACTTCGAAACAAAAGTACAAGACGGCGATCTCCAGACTCAACTACGGGCGGACCATAAATATGATCAGCGCTTCACTCTAGACACTTGTACAATGGAAGGCGGTGAAGGATACTTGTTTGCTACAGTTGCTGTTTGAGGAGTTGTAACCACGCATGCCAATTCCAACTATGGATACGCCTATACAACTAGCACGCACACCTACAGCCTTGGAATCTCTTTGCTCGATCGCTCAACGTTTTCGAGGCTTTCTCGAGGTCTTACTCTGGCCATTTAGATCTACAGGTTGTAGTTGGTACAAGCTCTCGACGATACGGCTGCCCCGCATACATGCCCTTCACGGGTGGACCCTGCGTTATCAATGATATAGCGTCAATTGAGTTTGGTATTCGATATGACATGCTCAATCTCAGAGACAGCGGTGCGGGAGATAATGCGACCCTTAGTATGGGAAATGACAGATTGAGGCACACATAAATTGTAAGTCACCAGCCGTATGGCATCGCTTCTGAGCATGGCATTGCTTCTGCTGTGCAACCCTTCGCGACGCATCGTCCTACCAAAACAAGCGATAAGGCTATGACAGCACTGCAACCCTGACATAAAGCGATAGATTCGCCTTCTTAGCGGAATATGACGAACCATGTCGCAACGAACCTGAATGAATACTCACTGAGATCAGTATAGTGACCCGAACCACAAGACATTCCACACCAATAACTCATTCAATAAAGGAAGATGCAGAGAGTATGCGATACCCCACACCCCCTTCACCATCCATCTCCTTTGATCCGATTATCCTATCTCAACATTTTGCTATCACGCTTTATCAAATCAACAACCCCCCGCAATCCCCAACTTCCTCACCATCTTCATTAACCGCTTGTGCAACACACATGCAAGCTGCATGTCGCCTGTCGCGACATGGTACAGGACGTTTTCGTCCAGCCACCATTTTACGCCTACAACGTGCGCAAGCGAAGCGAGCCATCCAACCTTGCACGAGCTCATGCAATCCGCCTCAACACTTTTTTCCTCGTCGCACTCCGCAGTCGCCGAGTCCCTGCTTTTCAATGTCCGCAATGCATATACAGACGTCATTCGCGGAAATGTGATTACCGACTTCGTGTGCTGGGGTTGGCAACACTCCAGGCAGAAGGTGGAGGTTGAGGTGGAGAGATAATCGGCGCAAGGGTCTTTTGCTCGGTCCGATGGTGGCTGCTTTTAACGAAGATACAGTACATCGTGATACCGACGTCTCGGTGCATATACATGGAAACCGCACGCGAGGACACGATGTTGTGGCTCCATGACCTTCACGACGGGCTTGCATAGCAGTACCCCATGAGCACCGTCTTCCCATCTTCCGCCTGTACGGTACAGTACAACATTGCACAGGAAGATTCTCACCTCTTGGACTTACCACAAAAAGTAAAGCGAGGCGCACCCGGGTTCTGGAACATGCTGTACTCCGTACTCTCCTCGTTCTCCTAACCACATCATTGCGCCATACCTCTACACATCTATCTTTACAATGGATTCGTCAGCTTTTCGCCTCCCGTTACGAGAGAGGCACTCGAGAGAAATTCAAGCAAAATTTTCAGCACCCCAGCGTTTGGCCGAACGAGTGGCGGGTTCAACGGGCGCCACCACTGGACCTGAATTTTGAAGAGCCGCTTGCAAAGCATTGTAAGAAAGCTTGGGTGCGTTGTTGATGGTGATAGGAAGAGATGGTGGTGGCGAGCTGCTCAACAACGGAGGAAAACACCCTCTTGGGCGGTCGTCCGCGTATTCGGATCCTCATCCTCACGAGTCACACCATTTCACCTCGTATTATCCAAAGAGAAAGGCTTTTCTCATACTCCTTGCAGCGAATGCAGGAGAATGAAGCCTCATCAACGTCCGCATTCGTCAACAATAATAGAATTGTTCTCGCCAGGTGGAATTTTCGTTTGGGCCAGACGCGCTATCGTTCAAGGGTGCCCCCTGTCGTGGGGACAGAACGAGTGGCGCTTACACAGTAGATAACTTAGATTCGGCTTTGACGCAGCTAGGCATCTAGTGGGGCTGGCGTTATCGCTTGCTCTCGAGTTGAGTGAATTGCGTTTATGCACGGCCACATGCGCGCAACACGGCATGAGACAGGGCGGTTATAGTACAATGTGCATATACACGCGGCAGGTGAAGGGCTGCAGATGAGACGCGTTGAAGGTGTTTGATGAGTGGTGTGATGGGAGTAATTTCCGTGGATTGGAGACTGCAACCGTGGTGCGGGAGGGAAGCGCTCGCGGACAAACTCAATTCAAAACCGTTGGATAGGTACCTTTACACAGATCTGGCGAGTGGGTAACCGTCGTTAATCTGCCCCATTCCCAAACACCTCTCTCGCCTACGAACAGTACAACCTACAATAATGCAAGGAGAAAAAGCGTTCCTACCTGTGGCGCAAGCATCGCCCCCCCCCAAGCTCCCAAGCTCATAGTGCCCACCATTTCCCCGCTCATAGAATCCTTCCACCCCCAAAAGCAGGGAAAGAGCAAAGCAACTACCAGCGTATCCCTGCATTCTCCCTCTCATGCAGTATCGGAGGGCGTTTTCTACACGCCACTGGTTGTTGAACTTGTCCATCCTAATTCGCATTTGCGTAGTGGTCGTCTGGGTCAACACTGGATCTGGAGATGGCATCATGTAGTATGCAGTGTCCTCACTGCGGGCAGCGTCTACGGCCTGCTTTGAGATGTGTTGGGAAAGAGAAGGGAGAGGAGGGGATGGTGTTGAGGTTTTGGGTCTGGATTTCTAATACTAGGTTTGAGGTTTCATTGGGTGGAATTTGAGGGATGGCGTTGAGGGCTGCAGATTGGTGGGTAAGGTGCATTTGATATAACGGGATTCTTGGTGTTATGCCGATAGATGGAGGTATTGGGCAAGCAGAGGCGAAGATGTCAGGTAAGCCAAGTTCTCACATGTGGTTCGAGTGCGGAGAAGTCGACTTTGGGTATAGATCACTATTACTGACACTGACACTGCTCTAGAAGTGGTAAGTCGACTCTGCGTTACGAATTCGAGCGTCGAGCTACCTCCAGCGTGAATCTGAGGCTTTGCCACGACCCTGATAAGGCCTGATATGCGGGGCCTTACATGCACCGATTACGGTCATTCAGGGTCCTTTTAAAGGTTTACAATTGTCTGTATCAGGGTCTCATTTTACGAATGGGGTATGTATGATGCTGGTTGCTCGAAGCACCCTGAACAGAACCCGTTGGGCTTTGAATACTGCTTTCAGTCAACTCCTCACAATACCATACATAATAGTGGGCCTGAAGAAAAGCCATGCTGTATTACCCCCTCATCCACCGTATCATTTGTGGGTCTAGAGAAAACGCCATGCATGCACATCTCACGCTCCGCTCCACAACCTCAATCCTCATGGAAATTTGAGGGGTAAGTTTGTGTCTCACTTCTCAACACGAACCTTCCCGCTCATCACCAGTCTCCACTCTGGACCCCAGACTCCATGTAGGCATGAGCGGCAAACAGTGGAGAGTAGCAATGCATCAGCATCCTCCACATATGCAAATGCCCATGTATGAACGGAGAACCAGTGGATTCTCTCCCAAACCAAGGCAGTGTAAGCGATTATAGCGATATATACTATCGTGGAGAACATTTTCCGACCCGTGGCAGAAAATTCCGTTTGAGTCAGTTTCGTGTAGAAAACTAGAAGGCCTACGGCTTCGTTCCCTGCGGATAAGGATGCCTATCAATCCCCTCAACAAGTTCACATTATTCACCGCCAAACGCCAGAAAATATCGCGCCCGCAAGCCTGAGAGACGGTGCGAGGCGACGGCAACGGAATCCGCTTGATCCGAATGCAGACACAGGAGTTGGTCCACGAGCTGTGGTTCGCCTTTTGGCTGGCGCGTACTGTGGCAATTAGTCCCGGACTACCGTACTTAGTACTTCGTAGTACTGTACGCTCACTGGTGGTGGCGAAAATGCGGGGTACCGTGGCGTTTGGACCCTGAGGGAGTGTTTGGGGTGGGATGGATGGATACAAGGATGGATTGCCTGTTTGGGTTTGGGACGCTTTTGTTAGATGGGAGTGCCAAGTGGTGAGTTTGTGAGTGTAGAGGGAGGCGGAGGGTGTGTTGTTGTTGGTGGTGTTGGTTGGTGTCAACGTCCTTTATGCTCACAGCTAAATTGATTAGCGTTGTACCACTGTAATTGTTGGAATGTAGTGTTTAATGGTGATGACGGGGTGATTTGGCATAATCATCTGTTCGACTACCTTGGCATGTATAGAAAAAGCTACCTTGCAATACAGTATGACAGATGATGCTCAAAAGTGTACCATGGGTTCAATGGCTTACAAGCCCACACTAAACTGCAAACAAGTACGTATGAACCACTTTAACCCGTGGGAATTCTTTATATTCTACAACACAAATGTGACAAACTTGTCCTGCAATGGGACCTCGACACTGTATCATCTACAACGTTACTGTTAATTAAGTGCCCGAGGAAAGGGTAGATGATGGTAAGCTCAAGGTAACATCACAGCAAGCCACCAAGGTCGCGTCAAGTCACACCAGATATGCACGCTCAGATGTGTGTCACTTATTCATTCGTATTCCCAACGCTGCTGTCTCTTCACATCACTCATTCATTCATAAATACTTACCTACATCTCCCTTGTTCCCGTTTCCAGCTTCTCTCGGTAGGGGAGTGATTGGTTTGCACTCCATTTCATCTTTAAACACCGCTTTCCCCTAATACCACCTCCTTCCTATCATCGTCCCGTTCAGCGGTGCCGTGATCGTCGGTCCTGTAACTATCGGCGCAGTAATCGTGGGAACAGCTACTGTAGTCGTTGTCACCGGTTCCGGAGCATCTGTATGCTCGGGAGGGTTTATGGGACCGAGTTCACACGGGTGTTTGCCGGGGACGGGCGTGGGTCGGAAGAGAGCAGAACACTAGAGAGTAAGTTAACGAGGACACTGAAAGGGAAATTGAAAATTTGGCACATGATAGAGTGGCTGGACTTACGGCTCGAGTAGGTGTAGGACATCCGCGCGCAGCGGACGTCCAGCAGACGTACGAGTGTAGTTCTTCGAAGTTGCAGCGCTGGGTGAGTGTGTTAGCACCTCTTTCGTCTAATTGCTTTTCTTCTTGCTGTCATCCCTAGCGTGCTTTTCATCATATCCCCGTTGTCATTCATTACCCCCCTTTCTCTCTTCCTTTTATCCTGAGCTCTCTGACACGCGAAAGGGAAGGGAAAACAACATACCTGCAGCGGATCCGTAGCCCAACACGGATACTGTGCCGTCGCCAAATTAGGACAATCGCAATATTTTGAGAAAATGGGAATCGGTTCCGTATGACTGTGTTTCTTGCGCGTAGAACTCGAGAAATTGAGCCCGCTCGTCGGCACTATCGGAGTCGATGTAATCGGGATGTTCAGCGACGTGCTTGGGATGGAAGTAATGGTGGACACCGGGACCGTGATGGGCAGGGACGTCGGCACAGTGACTTCTTGCGGATAGGGCACTGCAAGCACGGTACCCACCAGGGCGAGCGAGAGAAGGGAGAGGCGCATGGTGGAGGAAAATGGGTACGAGATGGGGGATGGAGGTGACGATGTGATGGAACGTCAGAAAACGAGGCTGAGATGGAACGGAAGGATGGGTGGGAGGGGAGGGTAGCATAGTGAAAAGCAAGATACGAGAGTTATTGTTGCCTATGGCATATGCAAGAGCCGAAATGAAATTCTCAAACGAGGCAGAAGCATCGTCGTCACTCATCAATCGACTCTCCCTAACCCATCGCCCCCGCGCGTGAGGTCCTAAAGGACGGTGGCCTTATTCTACCCACTTCCCAAGCTCTTTTCCAAGTCATACATATTGCCGGTGATCTTTAGCAAGGCAGGAACAAGTAATCCGTCTATCGTGTACACATCTTTAGACGGCCAAGACCGTCAACTTCAAACAGAGTACTCAACAGTTGACGGCGTGAGGAGCTATTCTTGGATACTGCGATAGAGGCGGAAGAGATGATTGGGATGAGGTAGATGACGGTTCCGAGGGTTATGATGGAAGCTGGTTTATGGTGATTGCTTGTGCTGGTGTTGAGGTGCGTTGATTGGTGGTTGCGACGCGGGTAATATGGGTATTTTGAAGGTGCTGATATTGCCTAACATGACTTGTTGTGGTACCTTTTCCCTCGTTATCTTCGCAACAGACCAAAAATGTCTTCATACTACAATCAATCTTTGGCCTTGACTCCTGTTCTAAAAGTGTGTAGCTGAGGTAAGTAGAACCGATGATCATGTGAGCTCAAGAAGCCTACATGCACTCTCTGCACCCATGTCTTGGTACACTACGACTGTTCCATGGTTAATAATAGCCGATCCGTTCAACCTGCCAGCGCCACATACCACCAAAAGCAGACCCCTCTTGTCTAGAACATACTCCGCGTAGATTGCCCACCACATTCGCCTTTTCGGACTAACGCTCGCATTATTTTCGCTCCGTCCCATTCCAATACCGACTAAGAGGCGAAAAAGCCTCCCGCCTCATGTGGGCGCAAGGCATAATCACGCCGTCGCGCCTAGCTCCTTGCCATCGCACCCTAACATGTGAAGGGATTGTCGATAACGGCACGGGACGCACGCCTGTCCCATCTTTCAGGGTCCGTCCGGGCCCAGCACTGCACAGTTTTCATCTTCAGGGTCTTATCTCGGTCAGCATGCCTGGTTGAAGCTCGATGCTAGAGTAGAATTGAGGCGGGAAGAACCAGGATTTAATAACAGCATGAGGTACCGTAGCAGCGGTTAGTGCTAGCTCTGAGGTGATGTGCTATCATGAACGAATTTCGGTGAGAAATGATGTGCGTTGTTGGGCTTACGATGGCGAGCTCAAGTTCTTTCTAGTCAATCATACCTCGGTGCTCTGGACCTCTGGACAAGTGTGGGGAAGTGATGAACACGAAGCCAATGCTGGGCTTGCATGATGGTGGTGGAGAATAATGTGGAGAACAGTGAAGGGTTTGAACGGTAGAGTTCAAGCATGCTGATAAGGCGAGGTGAGGTACTTGGAGGTACGTAGAGGTACATTCGCATTTTGCTCGTAGAACTGCGGGCAGGCAGGTTTTTTGCGTGCCGGAGCTTGGCGGATACGGAGGCGGAGGTGAGATGATGCGTTGGTGGTGCGATATGCGTGAGGTGTTTAAGGTTTTGTTGAGGCGGGGGCGGGTTTGTTTCGTGGTTAAGCGAGTTGTTATTGATATTCAGTTTGCCATTTTTATTCGGACGTGGAAGCCGATGTTTGCGAGGCAAGGCCGATATTCTGGAGTCCAATGGGCTGAGATGGAGGAAGGGTGAATAAGCAGGGTCATGTGATTGGATGGATGGACCTGGAAGCTCGGACCGTCCATGACGGAATTTTCGGAGAGAGCCGTCGCAGCTGTCAAGCTTCACGTCACGAAGGTGACAGTACAGTTCAGCTTGACACATTGTATGCCATCCCCTTATCGTTCTATGCTCTGTAAAGACATGACAACTAACAGAGCATTCAGACACAATGGCACCCTCACGAGCCCTCCCCAAGCTCCCCGTCCACCGCTTAACCACCGCATCCTCTCTACACATTCGCGCAACTCCGTCAATACGCTTCCGGCAGCTATCCACAACATATTGCACACGGCATCCTCATCTCCCAGCCCTACAATTAGGCCCGAACCCCGCATTCTCCTCACCATCATTACAATCAAAACTATACTCGACAGCTGCAGCCGCACCCGAACCACCGGACTACCTCAACGAACGCGAACTCCACATCTTCAATAAGATAAGAGGCGCATTGGAGCCTGTCAAACTCGAGGTATGAGCGTCCAATAAACTCAGCCCTCCCCAACGATCGGTCTCTCTGCGGAAGGATTGCAAGCTATCAATGCATATGTGCGGTGAGATGAGGGCGACGTGTCAGATGATTAGCTCCGTGCAGCTTGCATGTACGATACCGATCAGCCTCGACATTACGATATCGTCTCGTTCCTGCACGTCATAAAACACACATGTATCACAGCACCAACACTTGCTGCCTTGCGGAGGTCGATTGGCTCGTCGGCTCCCGTTTGTGCCGGATCCGGCCTGCCCATCGTATTAGATCGGTGTGTTTGGTTGGATACGGATGCCGATGCTATACTCTTCTCCTCACTTCTCACTCCGACTCCGCTCCTTTCTTTCTCTCTCTTCGGCCCTGCGACCCTTCTGATTCGTACATGTCGAGCGCTCGGGATGCCGACACGGAATCGATAGCACACATTCAACAACAAACAGTAAAAGGGATGCAGGCTGACGTGGATGATCAACAGGTCCAAGATATCAGCGGTGGATGCGGGTCCATGTATGCGCTCGAGATTGAGAGTGCAAAGTTCAAGGGCTTGAGCGTTATCAAGCAGCATAAAATGGTGAATGAGGTGCTGAAGGAGGAGATTGCTGGGTGGCATGGTGTGCAGTTGAGGACGAAGGCTGCTGCGTAGGATACCGTGGTGAGTGGGGCGAGATGAAGGGAAGGAGAAGGGACGGTAGACGGTGTAGGATACTTGTACTTTTGGTTGGACATGTATATTTTATGGTCAACGTGGAATATGGATAGTGCGGAATTATGTAGTTTTTATTATACCAGAGAAAAAAGGAGAGTCATGCTTATACCATACTTTCATACAACACTCATACGACAGGTTCAAGTTGTAATCCCATGACCCCTTTATCAGCTCAAGAAACACACTCTTCGAAAATATATTGACCACCATCCCTATCCCCCTACGTCAACCCACCCAAACTCTCCCTCCGGCTTCTTGACCGGCCCACCCAGCTCCACCACTCCTCTGCCATTCTGCCCCTTCCAATACAGCCGTAACCACACCGCATCCGCATTCCTCACCTCCAAAGCAATCTTCACATCGTCCCTTTCAAGCACAGGATCCAACATATCCAACACATCCTCGAACTGCTCCTCTCTGATCTCGACGTGCCGGGAGATGGAACATAGGAGAAGGACGAGGGCGTCGAAGATCATGCGCGTAGGTGCAGATGTATACGTGGAAGTGAGGTCGAGGGGCGTTGAGGAGGGAAGCGCCACAGTGGAGGGTCCTGTAGTGGTGAGTTGAGTGGCGGAGGAGGTGTTGGGATTGGAAGTAATAGTCGAAAGATCCACAAGCCGTGTCGTCTTCATCTTCAAAGTCTTGCTCCCCTTATCAGTCTTCGAGATATCATTATTCTTCGTCGCTCTCCGATGAACACTCTTGAACAATCCCCACGCCGCATCTATCCTACTCCTCATAAAATTGCCCGCATGTTCGCACATCAGCGCCACAATGTCCAATGCATTCGCCACCACATACGCCTCTGGATCCTCTAGGCGGGGGAGCAAAACGGGCCAGAGCGTATTGATTAGTGGCAAGAAGGAGTTTTCGTGTTTGGCCAGTGCAGGGACGGTGGTGTGGAGGAGGGAGAGGAGTGATGTGCGGAGAGAGGGCGACGAGGAGGTTAAGTAGTGCTGTGTTAGCTCTGAGATTTTGAGAAGGATGTCGAAGGTACGAGGCGCGGGTGGTGGTGGGTCCTTTGGCGCTTCTTGATGGGGAGTGTCGTTCTCCTCTTCATCTCCGTTTTCTTCTTTGGTATTTGCCCATGGTTTTTGTGGGAAAGAGTCTGGGGTGATTTCTTCGATGGTTGGGGTGGGGGCCAGAGCTTCTTTCTCGATTTCCTTGACTCTGGCAATGATGGCGAGCATTTTCGCCACTTCGTCTTGTGTATCTCCCTCCGGACTTGATTCAGAAGGTGCTGTGATGGCGAGCTGAGGCGCCTTGATGCCTTCCTCCACCATCCCCTTCAACACTGCAAACAAAAGTTGCACCAACTTCGGATACCCATGATACCGTTCCAGCGTCCCAAAAATACTGCCGACAAGGTCGTCCAGATAGGGTAGGAGTGCTGGGCCGCAAAGCCGCATCATCATGAGCAGGACTTGCGGCGCTTGCGGCGATACATCGCCATAGCTGAGCTTCAGACCCACGGCATTGACGATGTAGTCTACGTTCGCTATGACTAGTTCGCTGGCACTGGTGTAGGAACATGATAAAGCGATGATGTTGAGGCAGGTGATTGCGTGGCTCCGGAGACTGGGGTTCGGACTCCCTAGGTAGTGGAGCACTGGGTATAGAGTCTCGCTGAGCTCAGTGCGGAATTCAGTCTTGTAGCGGGAGGCTTGGAGGGCAATGACTTCGAGCGCGAGAGCGGGAAAATGCCAGTTTGCGTAGCTGTCGTAGTCTTGCTGTGTTAGGATCGAGAGGGAGTGGGAGTAGAGCTGGTCGAGCAGTTCTTCTTGTGGGTTGGAGGGTCCTAGATCGATGAAGTCGTTGATGGTTGGATTGGTTTCCATCATGTCTCGTGTGAGATTGACGGAGATCCAGAAACTTGCGAGGCGGGACTCGGGACTGCCGGAGTCTAGGACGTTGACGAGGTCTTGGGTGACTGTGATGGCGGTGTCTGATTGGGAAAGCTCTTTAAGAAGGTATGAAAAGTCGGCCATCATGTCTTGCTGGCCTTTGAGCCGCAGTTGGAGGGGTTGAAAGGATGCAATTGAAGTACTGTTGAGTACGAGCTCGCGATTCAGGTTCACAGCTGCAGTGCTCTCAGTGATGGTTTCGACGCCGTTAGAGTCACTGAGGACGGCGGAGACGGCATCGCGGAGGTTGTCGGCCAAAAGATTGTCGATAATTATCTGGCTGCCGTGTAGCAATCGAAGGGTGACTGAGACTTTGTTGATGATTTGCCGTCTACCTACGTCGTCCTTTGACTGCATCAACCTTGGGAGAGAAATGACCCAGCCATGAAGACTTTCCCTCAGAAGATCAGAGAGCTTCTCATCGGCTGACAACAGATATTTCAAGTCCTTTTCCACCGCATCTTCGTGACCGTCATGCCCTGCCAACGACACCATCGTCTCGATGACTATGCCGGTGCAGTCAGCGAGAGAGGTTCGACATTCTTGCACAACCGCCAGGCATAGCTGCAGTAATGCTTGACGAACCTCTGATTTGTCGTGACCCCGCAGTCTTAGGATGTTTGATAGGGCCATCTTGATTTGGGAAGCCGTCGCTTGTAACCAGGATGTTGAGCGCGTAGTTTTGTGGTCTTTCTCTGAACCTTGTCCCTTTGTATCTGAAAGCCCTTTTGTTGCCTGGTCGCTAAGGAGGTGAAGAAAAAGTGTCTTCATCGCCTCTAAGCTGCGCTCAAGCACGCGGAAGCTGGCACGATTGTTGGTGCTTGGTGTCAAGATCTTGGTCAGAGAGGATACTATCCGTGGCAGGAAGCTGGCTAGAGCATCTCTGTCATCCACAGCCGGAATCAGAGAAGATATCACATTGACAGCCTGAAGCTTGACCTCGTTCGAAGGACTGTCGGTAAGATTGTCTAGGATGACTAACACGGCCTCCCCTAGTGCCGGTATACCTGACGCGGCTGTGAGGTGTTGTTTCCCTTGGGACGTCTGAGAGATGTCAATGAAAAGCTCTGACATGCACTTGAGAGCTAATGTTTGAAGCTCTTCAGACGAGCCGGCTATGCCACTCTCAGCAGAAGAAGGTTTCGCCATGAAGGTGAACAAGATAAGCAGCTGTCCGGAGAGCTCAGGGGTTAGAGCACCTCCCCAGCCTCCTTTGAGAAGAATCAAGATGCATTCTAGACAGAGCTCTAGGGCGCGGACCGGTACTGTTCGTGATATTCGAAGGACCTGGGATATAGGGACGAAGACGTATTCTGTTAGTCGCCCATCCAATGGGCCAGTCTTGGATGTGGCGAGTTGAAGTGTGCTGTTGAGGTGTGAGAGGGCGGAGGTTAATTTTGCTCGAGCGTTGGGCTGTTGAGAGAAGGTTGCAGTGACTTGGAGCACCTCAATGCATGCTGGTTTCAACTGACAGAAGATTGTCAATGGAAGAGAGATTGAGGTAGGATGGACAGCGCACCAGTGTGAATACCTGATTTCTCTCCATCTTTGAGCGCCAGAAGTCCACCGGGCGGAATTCTGTCGCTTGCACTTTCACATGGGATGCAGCGGTTGCCTATTCGAGACCTGGTAGTAAATGCTTGCAATGTGCTATGTGCAGAACCGATCGGATTCGTAGTATTTGGGAGACATTGATCTTCTAGAGGTTTCGAAGGTAATAGAGCTTTCGCCCCGAGTCTGACAGGTGAAGTTGTTTTGTGTCCGGTGATGAGTGAGGTCGACCACATGAAAGGGAAAGGGAAGTGACGACTAGCGCGCTGGCCTAGGCGCGTCGTACTTCTACCCTGTAGCTTCCCTCGACCACGGCCATCACCGCATCCCACCACTCCACCACTCCACCACTCCACCACTCCCCGACGCGCAACCCGACACGCAGGCCGCCGCCCCAATCGCGCCTCACGCGTCTTCGTACCGGCCGATTGAAACACCACCGCAAAAGACACGCGCACGCCGACGAGACGAGACGCGCCGCGCCCACGCGAGACCGAGACCGACATGGCGACACGCAGCCGGCGCAGCGCCGCAACTGCTGCCGCTGCCGTCGAGGCGGAAGAAGAGGAGGAGCAGGAGCAGGAGCAGGAGCAGGAGATGCAGGAGGGATTGCAGCGGCTGCGCTTCAACAAGCCGCTGCTCAGCCGGCCGGGCAAGCAGATTGGCGTGACGGAGCTGCTGGCGCGACTCAAGACGCTGTGTGAGGAGCTGCGCGAGATCCCCCAGGAAGACGCCGACACGGAATCGCTCACGGCGACGGCGAAGGAATTGGCCCATCCGAGCCTCATACAGCACAAGGACCCCGGCGTGCGCGCGTGGACCGCATGCTCGCTCGTCGAAATGTTCCGCCTGTTCGCCCCGAATGCACCCTACTCGGCCTCACAGTTGAAGGAAATCTTCACGCTCATCATCGTCAAGATCCTGCCCCTGCTCGCCGACCCGTCCCACTCGTACAACAGCCAGCACATGTACGTGCTGAAGTCGCTCGCCGAGTTCAAGAGCATCGTCATCGTCACCGACATTCCAGGCTCGCAGCAGCTGACGAGCGCTCTGTTCACGGCGTGCTTCGATGTGCTGTCTGGGCCCTCGCGGGCCAAGAGCGGCGAGGAGCTGAGCAAGAACGTCGAGCACCACATGACACAGACCCTGTCTATCCTGATCGACGAGTCGCCCACCATCTCCTCAGACATTGTGGACGTGATAGTTGCGCAGTTTCTGTGGGCGGACCCCGTCACTCTGGGCTCGGCAAAGGGCAAGAAGAATGCGCCTGTGGACAGCAAGCAGTCAACACTGCGGCGCAAAGAAGCCCCGCCGGCATACAACATGGCGAAGAACATTTGCAATGCATTTCCCGACAAGATGGCACGTCTGTTTGGCACCTACTTCGGCTCTGTGATAGTCGACTTCGCGTCAGGGCCGAAGATCCGCACCCGTGGAGGCAGCGCAGATGATTCGGACGACGAAGAGGCCAAGGGCCCCTCAGAGGACGACATCAACGATGCGAGCAAGGCCCACAGGCTGCTACGAGAACTCTGGAGGTGTGCGCCAGGAGCGCTGCAAGAAATCATACCCCATCTGCAAGAAGAGCTGGGCACCGAAAATGTTCAATTGCGACAGCTTGCGACTGAAACCTTTGGCGACATGATATCTGGCATTGGAGCTGCTGGTCCTCCACCTCCCCCAGATCTAGACCCTGCAGCTTACCCTTCCCAAAGTCTGACTCCGTCTGCATCTACGCGCGCGTATAGCTATCTTACTACACCCGCATCACTCAATTCTTTTCCCTCGCACTACCCAGCCGCATACCATGCTTTTCTCTCGCGCCAAATAGACCGATCGCCCATCATCCGTGCTTCACTGGCTACTGGCATCGCCCGAATAATCATGACATCAGCTGGGGGTGTTGGACTGGATCCGGAAGAAGAGAAGAATTTGCTCAAACTCTTTGCCAAGTCCCTCATTGACAGTGATGACCGCGTGCGGCTCGCTGCAGTCAAGGCGATCGAGTATTACGACTTCAACGACATCGTTCAAAAGCTCGGGGAAAACGGCAGTATGTCGGAACCTGGTTCCATACTGTACAATCTCGCGGATCGAATCAAGGACAAGAAGCCCGCCATCCATACAGCAGCCATCAAGCTATTGGGCAAGGTCTGGGGTGTTGCGGCTGGTGCGATTGCGGATGGAGACGAGTATGTCATCAAGCTACTTGGACCCATCCCATCGAGGATTCTAGAAGCCTGCTACGTGAAAGACGCGGGAATCACTGCTCAAGTAGACACCGTCTTTTACGAGGCGCTCTTACCGCTCAACTACCCGCCGATGAAGCCCAAAGCAGCGGTCAACGGTAATTCCCAAATTGTTCGCGATAGCCAAGCCAGCAGCGAACAAACGTGGACCGAAGCCGATCTAGACAAGATTCGCGCTGAAAGGCAACTCGTGCTTGTCCATGGCCTGGAAGAAAAGGCGAAGAAAGTCTTGTTCGCTAATCAAGGAAACCAAGTGGCGCATGCGAATTACATGGAAGCTTTCTTGAAGCTCTGCGAACAGTACAATGGCGGTGTCATGGATAGTGGCGAGCAGGAGACGAAGAAGAAGCTGGATGGTCTGATTGCATACTACGGCAAGACGCTTCCGGATTCTTCAAGAGCCAACGAGGATATCTGGAAATTCGTGAAGGCGCATGATCGGCGGAATTATCAACTGATTCAGTTCTGTATGGCACCTGACAGCGACTATCGGAAAATCTTCAAGTCCATCAAAGAATTTCGGAAGAGAATCGACGAAAATCCGCCAAGTGCAACCTTCATGGAGACGTTCACCCCACTGCTGTATCGAGTCAGTCTACTCTGCTTCAACAAGAGCCATGTTCCGGCCATTATCGCCCATACTCGTACCGACGACAAGGCCCTCGGCGCAACAGCTCACGAGGTCCTCAAAGAAATTTCAACCAAGCACCCGAAGGTTTTCTCCACGCACGTGAAGGACCTGTGCAAGACACTTGAAAGCGAAGCACCGACGGAGAAGACACCAAATCCACCCGGAGCTGTGGACGATCTGAAGGCTTGCGCAAGCTTCGCAAAGAAATTCCCGAAAGAAGTTCCACTCAACTCAAAGGACAGTCGGAAGCTAGTACAAGGCCTACTCAACTTCGCACTCTATGGCGCGCCTCCAAAGGCAGCGAAACATGCTGTTACCATCATCATGAGCTGCGACAACAAAAAGGAGATGCATGCTAGGGAGATCTTGAAGAAGAGCATGAAGAATTTCGCCTATGGCTGTGATTATTGGCTCACCAAACTTGCAGCTCTGAGCCAGCTTGTCCTTCTCGCTCAGCAGGAATGCGAGGATGATAACGACGCTCTCCTCGCCATTGCCGTGGAGAACGTCCTGCTTAAAGAACATCCGGCGTCTGAAGAAGCTGAGGAAGAGTGGATGGACACTCCAGACGACGACATTGTGGCCAGGACTTGGGCTCTCAAGATCCTTGTCAACCGGTTGCTAGCGAATCCAAACGAAGAGACCCTCGCCGCTCAAGGGGCCCCTACCTTCAAACTCCTCAATCGGATAGTCAAAGAGGGTGGTGAGATGTCCAAGAAGCACCACACGCCGCTTGCGCACAAGAATCGACAGCGCCTACTTGCAGCCAATTTCCTCTTGAAGCTCGCCTGCCAGCAGCGCCTGGACAGGCAAATCACACCAACAGACTTCAGCGAGCTTGCGCTTGTGACGCACGACAAGAGTCTTCATGTTCGCAAGGGCTTTGCGTTGAAGTTGATGAAGTACCTCGGTCAAAATAAGCTCTCTACTCGTTACTACACCATACTCTTCATGTTCGCGCACGAACCCGATGCAGGCCTGAAAGAGCTGCTCATGACCTGGCTACGTTCTCGACGCGCCGCCTTTGCAGCTCGCAAGGATACGGTGCTGGAGACATCGGTCTTCGCTCGGTTACTAAGCTTGATCGCTCATCACCCCGACTTTAGCAGCGATGAGGAAACTCTGAAGCAGATGTCATCGTTCATACTCTACTACCTGAAGTGTGTTGCAACAGAAGACAATTTAGCTCTCATCTACCATATGGCGGGGCGAGTCAAGACGGTCAGGGATGGAATCGATGCATCTGGCCAAACCGATGAGAACCTCTACATCCTGTCGGATCTTGCCCAAGCACTCATCTTGGCCTGGGAAGACCAGAACGGTTGGAGTATGCAGTCATTTCCTGGCAAACAGAAGCTGCCCGCCGGCATCTTCAAGCCTCTCGAAAGCCATGACCGTGGGCAAGAAATCGCGGAGAAGCAGTATATTGACAAGGACTTTGCCGAAGAACTCGAACCGCTTGTCCGCAAAGCAATCAAGAGCAAGAAGAGAAAAGCTGGCGACAACGGTGAGAAACCGCGGAAGAAGATCAAGAGCGAGAGGACTCCCGGCACGAAGAAAGACCGACCGACCAAGACGCCTAGGAAGAAGAGGAGAGGCGGCGACAACTATGATGAGAATGATGTTGATGGTGTAGTACGGTCCAGCGGGCCTAGGCGGAAGAGTGATAGGAAGAGCGGTGTCAACAAGAGCTACGTCGAGATTTCCAGTGATGAAGATGGGGTAGACGCTGGAGCTGAAGAGGAGGGTGAGGGAGAAGACGAGGAAATGTCCGATGCCGAATGGCCCGGCAAATCACCCGCGCAAGAAGACGTTGAAATGGACGACGCTGACAAGTCTCCCGAACCACAATCTGCAGAGGATTCCGGATTATCTGAGCCCGAGCCCGATCCGGAACCCGAGCCACCGAAGAAAACACCAAAAGGTCGTGCGGCAAAGAAGGCTAATGGAGTTAATTCGTCGTCACCCGCTGTGCAAAAGGGGAAGGGTAAAGCCGCTGAACCTGCTGAGCCTAAAGTTACACCTGCGAAAAGCACCAGGGCGACCCGTGGCGCCGCGACGGCTGAAGAACCTACGTCCCCAAAACAGAATAAGCCAGCTCGTATCGCGGCGAAGGGCAGGGCGAAGAAGGAAGTCGAAGCCGCGGTGTCGTCGAGTCTGGCCGCTAATGGTATGGATAAGGGGACTGGGACTGTACGACGGAGTGGCCGGACTAGGAGCTGATCACTTCACTGATACCCCTCCATTACCTTTATTTCAGTACCATTATGCTTGTCTTTTTCTTTCACATGGTCAATTTCTACATCGACTTTTTCGGTTTCGGTTTCGGTTTTAGGGTCGGTATTTCTCTGTCCTCGGGGAAGGTGAATATTTTGAATGGATGGGTTAAAAGATGGATATCCGAGGAGTCGAAAATAGGCGCGTTTACGTGTGTGTATGTGTGTGTGTGTTTTCCATGATGGTTTGTGTAGCTACAACATGTATGCGTCTTTAGCGAGCTATTAGCTTTCTTCTTCTTCGTCGCGCAGGCTCTGTGAGGTCGGAGGGGTTGTATGGGCTAGCTAGGGAGTGTGTGTATGCTGTAAAATGCAACTTTAATTTCTTCATTTCTTCGCTGTTTATTTAAAGTCGGAAAGACTTTTTGGGGTTAGGATAATGTGATGTGAAATTATACTCTCTCTCCATGCACGCTCGTATAAACAAGAAGAACGATATATCATGTCTCATCAATATATTCTTCCATTGGATGGAGTGGAAGTGGAAGTGGAAGCGGAAGCGTTGTATCTGACATCTTGTAAATCGTACAACCGATCAACTGTCCAAACGTCAAAAGCTCTAGTTCCCCTGTAATCTCCTCATCCTCTCCTCCGCCGCCCTAGCCCGTCGTTCCCTCTCCATCCTCGCCCTCGCCTCCGGCGTAAGGCCTCTCGTCTCTTCCTCCCGTTTCTCTGCCCCCGACTTAATCATTGGTGCCCCCAGTGTCTTCCCCTTCCCAATCCTCTGTTCTCTCCGCTTTGCCTCCTCAGCCTCACTCTCTTTCCTCAAGCGCTCCGTCTCTGCTTTCCGTCTCTCAGCCTCCATCTTCTGGTCAGCTTCCTTTTCAGACTTCTCGCTCGCTTCCCGTTTCTCGACTTCTGCCTTGGTGAGCGGCGAAGGCACACCGGCGGTATCCCAGTCAAAGGCCGATTCACCGAGTTCGGAGCGTGCAAGACGGAAGGCGTCGCGGGTTGCACGGTCGCCGGCTAGAGTGAAAGGTGTGCGTGCGTCGTCGTTCATGATCGTAGGGTCTGCATCGGCTTTTGTCAGGAGTGCTGTGACGATGGGTGCAGAGTTGAGGGATGCAGCGAAGTGTAGAGGTGTCGGTGTGTGGTGGTTTGAGGGGAAAAAGGCGAAAGTTGGTGGGATGGCGTTGGTCTTGAGGTAGTTGAGTAATGCTGGGACCTTTGAGCGTTTGATGAGGGCCGTGATTTGCGTGGTATGGACGGTTGCCTCTTCTTCTTCCTTTGATGGTTTTGGTGGTTTTGGAGGCTTTACGGAAACTGGAGCCGCTGATTTGGGCTCCGTTTGGGGTGCGTTCAGGGCTGCGAGAGCGGCTTCGTCGATGCTGCTCTGCTTGACTCGGGTGAGCTCTACGAAGCAGCGCATGAGCTCCTTCTCTGTCGCTCGGCGAGTGCTGAAAGGAAACCCTCGGTTCCGTGGGTCGTTATTACGGAGTGCTTGTCCATCGTAAGGCCCGAATAGTGTTCGCCGATTCGTGGTGCCAGTGGCTCGGATGAAAATCAGTTCAGCTGTATCAATCATAGGCTTCCAACTCGAGAGCAGATCGCGAACTTCAGTCGTGAGTGCAGCTTCGTTGTAGCGACGCAATGACGAACCAGCAGAATGCGCCGCGCCCTTTGCGGAGTCATTTGCTGATTGAGAGCCCCCTTGCTTTCGTCGCGTAGTATATCGATGAAATGTCTTGTGTGCAATGACTGTCGCTGACCGCTCGTCCACACCAGACTTCTTCGAAAGCTTCGGTGCCAACGCTACGATCATGGCGGCAAAATGACCGCCTCCGATCATGCAGAGGAAGAAGTGCGGGCCAATGTCGGTGCCTGGCAATGCTATACCTCCATCTTGCTTGAGTTTTGGCGGCTGTGTAGGTGGAATTTGCTTTGTGCGCAGCGTCTCTACGATATGCGCTTCTTCCTCCTGTTCTGCGTCCGAGAAGATGGCGCGATATATCCCGAGCGACGTATTCTCCGGCAACGAAGGCGATGTGAACCACAGCATAGGCGGTTTGCCCGACCCCCGCTGCTTTTTCGTCGAAGCAAATTCGTCGAACTCAGGGTTCGAGATCTTCGCTTGTTTCTTCAGCAGCGCACTCAATGTAGACTCTTTGGCCTTGTTCCCATCCTCATCCTCATCCTCTTGTGAGTCCTCAGACTCGGAGCCTGATATGCTCTCGTCAAGATCTCCAATCAGCTTCTCGAAGTCTGCCTCTCCAACTGGGTTCAATCCTTTTATCTTCTGCTTGAGGTTGTATCCATGAAGGTCTGATCGGACATGGCTGCGTTGGTCTGCTACTGTTGCAAAGCTTAGACAGCAGAGACTGCACGATGTCGCCTTCGCTGGACCGCCATCTTCGTATTCCGATGGCTCTGGGGTTTCGCTTGCGGGTGTATCAGTTCGCGGCGCAGTTTCTTGTATGGGGCGGTTTGGTTGGTCTTTGAGTGTGATGGTGGAAAGGATCTCTTCGGGGAGATCGAACACTGCATGAATTAGAATTGAAGTTCGAACATGGACGCAAACAATATCTTACCGTAGAGCGGACGCTGAAGAAGCTGCTCCTTGTTTTGTGCCATGTTTGCGTGGGTATTAAGAGCCTGTGATTGAAGTTGCGAGATAGGATTTGTTTAGGCTGCGGCGAACTTAGGTCTTGGTGGGGAGTCACAACCAAACGTCACTTTCACGAGTCAAGGCAAACGCCAAGGTGCTGACTTCATTACTCGTATCACGTTTGCTCCGTCACGTGCCCGTCAAGCTTGTCCTTCCGGGGATATGCGACTTGCGGATTCACAATTATCTCAACATCTTCACAAGGACCCTACGCTAATCCAAATCAAGGCTGCAATCCTTAATTAGTGGGGTTATTGATTTCTTATTGACAGGAGGTCTACGGGTCAGTACGATTCACGTGTGGATATTGAGATAATTAGCGGTCGCGAAGGCGTGCATCGGCTTGCGTACTTCTAGTTTACAACTCTCAAATTTCGGGGACTCAAGTATTGACAGGCGCACTAGCTAGAGCAAACCTAATACTATGACAGTTTTCGATTTTTCAACCTACGCATTTTGATCCGACGCCAGTACCATACTCCGAGAACAATCGTTCCTACAACTGTGGGAACAATTGGCCCAGCCATCCAAGCATTGGTGAGTGGAGCATCCTTAGTTGGCGGAGGTGGCACGTAAGAGGCAGCCGAAGATTCCGCGTACACGAAAACGCTATCTGAATTGTGCATGCCTGGTTTTGGAAGTTGCCCGAAGACGTAACAATTTCTGAAATCCTTGTTGGAGGCCAGCGTCAAAGGAAACCGCGTTACAGGTCGAGTTCGCATTTGCGCATCGCTGTAAGCAATCTCCAAGATTGTTTTCGTGGCTGTTTAGGATTGGCGGTACCCGCGGATCGTGGAAACCTCTGAAGTCGTAACAGGATGTCTTGAACCTCCGCCCATCTCGACTGCTCTTGATGGAGTCATTTTCACACTTTGTCTTCTCTCGCGGATATTCAACCATCACAGCGCTGTGGGCTAAAGTTCTGGTATAAGCCGTGAAATATTCGTTCCCAGTCGAGTTTTTAATCACGCAGTTCAAGAAGTCCGAACCTATTGGATCGGAATTGAAGCTGATGGCGTTGCAAAGCGGGTGATGTGCAGCGCATTGGTCCATACACCCGTCCATGGTCTCGGTATGGATCATCTCCAGGACATCGGTGGGTACATATGCACCGCAGGCAATCCTGAACTCCATTCCCGTCCTAGTCGTATGCGTGGACAAGTTCGGATAAGGGCACGCTTGATCCGATACCTTTTGAGTAACCTGGGAAGCATATACCACCGCTGACCAGAGATCAGTTTTTCCTGCCACAAGGTCTGCGTGACGCAATGTTGCTAAACGCTGTGTGCATCGTTTTATTTCCGGGTCCCACACTACGCTCCAACAGAGAGGTCTCGTTCTTGTGCATTTATCCAGGCATTCTGAGAACGTTTCCAGCATGCTCACGTCCCTGTCACTGGCAGGAATATCGTAGTCGCAATAAAGAGTATAATTCAAGCCTTTCAGCGATGTGACAGTGGTGCCGTTTCGACATTCGGACGAGGCCATCGTGCTAGACTCTGTTTGGTATGTAAGTTTATGATCGTTAAAACGGTACATAGTAACGAAACTTACTCGATTCCCCAAATCTAATTGCTTCCTTATGTTACAAGGCCGTTCGAACTAAACAGAATCGGCGCTGAAGCTGTTGAAGATGGCAACGTGGGACACTGAGTAGATGACTTTAGAAGGAAGTGAGCCGAAGAGATAGACACGACACTGTCACAAAAAGATGCCACAAATTTTGTTCATGATTCTGAACCTATCAGTTGCGGGGCAATCTTATACACAGATGAGGGATATGGTTCAGCCTTGTCACTGTGTCAGCCTGGCCCAATAATTACTGTTTGCGGCGACCGTGAATCTTAGTGCAGCATCACAGCCTCCACATTCGAATAGTTGGGTTGTGTTTATGCTTTTCATTGGTATAGCTTCGTATATGGCTGAACAAGCTCCTGTAATAAGCAGCTTGGCCGGGACCTAGCCCGGATGCCTTTTCGCGGCCGAGAACGATAAATCCGCCTTCTTCCTCCCATGTCTGCCTGTGTGTCGTCCCCATCAAACAAATCACTTTGAAGACGTGTTAGAAGAAGTCACGCTCCAGCGCCGAGAGTACTAGTGTGTATTAAGCTTCGAGAAATTTCCTAATACCCCAAGGGATGGAAAACCAAGTCACAACCGATGTCTCTGCCATCAACCCACCGTCTCAGATACGAGCTCGAGGTAATTCTACCGAAATGGCTGATTGTATACGAGCTGACTAGATGTACAGGGAATCGGTACTATCGCTGTTGTGAGATCCTTGTGAAGGCTTTCAGGAAATGCTCAAGGTTTTGTGTTTTTTTGTGGGTAATAGTAAGAAAACGATATCAAAAAGCTTCAATAGCGGTGGCTACTTGGTATCGGAACTTGAGGGTTGTAATTTGGCATGACAAGACGTTTCCAGGGTGGGAGTTTGGCGTATCTTGGGCACTTATTATTGGAATTGGCGTCCTGCAGCTGAATGGTATTTTCTTGGTAGTTGCACTCACAAAGTACAAACCTCGGTTCAACGGCTTAGGAACGCTCCTTGAGGGAAGTTGTACTCGAATCGACTGGGCAAATAAGATTGCACATGGAGTGATCAACATTCTAAGTACTGTAAGTCACACTATTTTTCCATGCTCAACAATGAGCTAATCATGAATAGCTGCTGCTCAGTCTGTCTAATTACTGTATGCAATTACTCGCATCACCTACCCGGCTTGATATCGATGTTGCTCACAGGAGGCACCAGTGGGTTGAGGTCGGGATACCAAGTTGGCGCAATGTCTGGAAGGGACATATAAGTGTCAGTCGCATCATTTTCTGGATTTTACTTGCAATTACTTCGGTGCCCCTCCACCTTTTGTATGCTCATCATAAACTTTAAAGTGTCGACCGCGCTAATATTGCAAGCTGGAACTTCGCCATCATGCTTTCTCCCCAAGCATTCCACTACCATCAACTCACCGTCACCGGAGGCTTCGTCCATGGAGCACCGTTCGACAAAGAGAAACCAACAATAATAAAATACTCCGAGGAAGGGGCGGGTTCGAAATGGCCTGATAACCTCCACTTTCTCCAGCAGGAGATTCACACATACGAAAGACTAGAGATACAGGACTGCAAAAAGGCTTACGCTCAGCATTTTGTCAAAGACAGAGCTAATGTTGTCGTTGTTGTGAAGCCTGAAGCTCAAGAAGTGAATTCATCTACTGTATTCGGAGGCGCGTTCGGTGGATGGGGCGCATGGCCGTACGAATGGCTCTGCCCTCCGGAATCGCGATGAAATCTCAAATGCTACCAGCACCTGTTTCAAGATGATGATAAATGGATCTTTCCCGATTACCAAGGCCCCCAAGTGGAATATTGTCTCAGTAAACGGATGCCGGAACGCTGCAGATTGGAGTATAGCTATTTGGCTAGCATCATCACGTTTGCAGCAAATACGACAAAAGTGATGGGGTTTATAGCGACATATTGGTTGCTGAAACGAACATCTCGGAGTACATCCGATCCAAAGGATGACAGAAAGACTTGGCCGTTGATTACGACAGGTGATGCCGTGGCTTCTTTCCTAGAATTCCCTGACCCAGAAACGGTTGGTATGAGTGCAGTCGAAGTGAAAGATTTCCGAAAAGGTATATGGAATCTGCGATGGGCTCGGATTGGCCCGATCAAGTGGATGGAACGATCTCCATGTTGTTCTTTTCGAGCAGTTGGACTACGTCGATGGCTCATTGGTACTGTTTTGTAAGTACATTGGCCTAGGCTGAAGTGCGAAATTATCGTAACAACTTATAGACTCTCAATTGTCCCAATCGCGCCCGCTGGCTTTCTTCTCAACCAGTATCAATGGCTGAACAACGACCTTCAATTAGATTCTGCGGCGATTAAACAAGTTGGAATCGGCCAACCAAGCGGACTGTTTTTGTTCGGCGGGTGGATCGATTCGCACGCTGCCGACCCTTTGATCCAGAAAAAAAAAAAAGGCAAATCTTGAAGTATATCACTCAAGCAAATACACCTCAACTCGCGCTCTCGATAGCCTACTATCTCTGGAATATTCATCTAAACGTCATGTTGGCAGCGCGAGAGTACGATTCATATGCCGCATCCGTTCATCAGCCTGATGATATCACTATTCCCGAGACTCGGCGGAGTTTGAGAGTTACCAACCCAGAAAAGGAATCCGCCCAGCAAGCGACCACTATATTCATGATTCCTTTTAAATATTGGATCACCAATTCTTTTCTCTGCACGGTGTTATCTTGGTTGGCTTCTCAGAGTCTGTTCTTCGTCCGTGTTGATATGATCAATCATTGGCAACAAATGAGCCCGTATTCGATAAGCCAGGTCGGATACTCAATCATGGGGATTATATGCTTTGTCGCCGTGTCAGCATGTATTTTCACGTTCTCGTTATGGATTAGCACGAGGAAACTGAAAAATCGAATGCCGCTAGCTGCAACTTGCAGTGGGGCGTTGAGCGCAGCATGTCATCCGACAGATTCAAGTCTGCGACATCACGAAAAAAAGATCCATTGGGGGATCGAGAAGCACGAGAATGGACTTGAAGATGAGGAAATTAGAGACGATGAGACGAGGCCTTTCCGGTGTACGTTTACGAGCTTGGAAGCTAGATATCCGTACCCGGATCGTTTCTATGCTTGAGAAGCATGGTGCATCCGCTGCCATGGTCATAAGGTGTGGAGAAACATAGCGCTTGATTTGAGTTTGTAGAGTACAGATAAGTTCGGAGAAAAGCAGGAAATTTGGGCTACATTGCGATCGTCAAACACTGGCTTTTCTCAATACATCAGGCCTTTCAGTGCTGACGAGGATAAATATCTTTCAATTCCATTTACTCCAAGTAATACAAGCCAAATTTGACGTCCTGTAGCATTTGATAGTTCACGTTTTTATGAAAACGCCTTTCTCACCCCAAAATACTCGAACAAGGACTGGTGCCATCGATTCGTTAATAGAACGAGGTGTGGACGTGTTATTCGTGACAAACTCCATCGGTCCATTTCTGACGATGCATATGCTTGTGATCACAAGTACTTAGGGTTGAGCAATTATCGGGGTAATTCCTGGGATGCTGCGTTGTTCCGAAATGGCTATGTGGAGAGAATCAGAACTCAAAGGGAATGACCGTGCCACTACACCGATTCGTACACTAAGAGCTATTTCGTTGGCCTCTGGAAAGGGAGGGAACGTCTCTGTTCTTACATCTCCGAGGTTTTGACTTTCTGTCCGGTGGGCTGGGAAGTGGTGTGGGAGACGACTAGTGAGGAAACTTCAGGCTCGGAGCAGGGGAGTGAGGGGAGTATACACGGTGCAGAACCGACTGACCAAGTACAAGGTTGCGCTAAGCAAGATCTTATTGAAGATGATGGCTCTGGAGGTGATAATGGAATTATGATTGAGGGGATGCCGCACAAGAATCGGTGTGCAGGGCATCCATGGTGTTGATCGGAACTTGGTCACTGTCGGCCATGATCCCTTGGCTTTCGCGCATCGGAATAGATTACCACTTCATGCTTGGACGAGGCCGATGCTGATTAATGGCTTTATTGATTAAATGATGTTGGTAAACAAGCATATCGGGGCGCTTTGATGAGCAGTAGTTCATCAATTTCTAAGGTGAAGACCTTTCGAAGCGTTGCGACAGGTAGGGATTTTACTTCAGTGATTCTGTGAATCCAAGCGATCATCAAGCCGTTTCAAATGGATTGTTGCGTCCATGTGATTTAAAGTAGCCTTGAAATCAAAGACTGTAGAGTAACTCAGTTCAGCGCCATGTTCGCTGCATCGCGCCATTTGTTAGGTATATATCCTTACCTTTTACCCTCTGATATCACATACGACCATAGGATCTTGAGAACTAGGCTTCCCGTCCGCTCAGCCATATATAAGCAAGATACCGGCGGATTAGTACTCAGGTAGGAGACTACTGGGGAATACCTGCTGCCGTATGTTTTGTCTTTTTGAATGAAGACTAGATGTTGTTTTGGCGGTGAAGAATTTTTTTACCTCGGCTTATTTAAGATCCCCACGCAATAGCGACCGTGAGGGCGCGCTTTAAGAATTTTTCTTTTACTTTGTCCTAGCTGTTACAGTTAAATCTATAGGGCAGAACGACCCCCAGGAATACATAGGACATCTGGAGTGAATGTTCATTCACGTGATCTAGCGCTAACCCTACGCACTTGACACGAATGGTGGGGTGACCCCACCATTATTGTATCTATGCAAGTAAGTTTCGCCGCGACAACTTCCAGACCTACATTACGACAAATACCCCCTGCAATTTTTGAATTCCTTCCTATCACCATGGCAGAGTCGCAGTACAATCTGATCGTACTCATCTCGGGCAATGGCTCAAATCTCCAAGCTCTGATTGACGCGTGCGCTTCCTCGGCACTTCCAAATACGCGCATCACCCACGTCATATCCAAGTGCGCTCCTGAACTTCACCTTATAAAAAGGCCGATGTGCTAACCTCGTACAGTCGAAAAGCAGCCTACGGCCTCGAACGCGCGGCAAAAGCCTCAATACCGACCACATACCACAACCTCGTCGCATACAAAAAGAAGCACCCGCAGACGGATGAAGGCACAGCAGCTGCCCGCACCGAGTACGATGCCGACCTCGCAAACCTTATATTGCGTCTCGACCCGCGACCCGACGTGATTGTGTGCGCCGGCTGGATGCACATCCTCACATCAGACTTTCTGAACCCGATCGCTAGCAACAACATCAAGGTCATAAATTTGCATCCTGCGCTGCCGGGCGAATTTGCGGGTGCAGGCGCGATAGAGCGAGCGTGGGAAGCAGGGAAGAAGGGTGAAATCACAAGGACGGGCGTGATGATTCACGAGGTCATTGCAGAAGTGGATGCGGGGGATGCGATTGTCACGCAGGAAGTACCGCTCAAAGAGAGTGAGTCGCTGGGTGATTTGGAGGAGAGGATACACAAAGTCGAGCATGGGCTGATTGTTAAGGGGACGCAATTGACACTCAAGAAGATAAAAAAATGAGGAGGAGAGCGTCGGTGCTTGGACCACAACACGTCAGCCGCCCTCATTCAAATGCAGGATGAAATTATCCACTTCCCGCGAGGTTAGCGAGTGGAAGCCTGCTCATAAAGCAAGGACTACAATGTCACAACGCGACTAGATACCGATCGCGCATGCTCATGCCCAACAGCGAAACGGGTACCTCGAGGTCTCGACTGATACCGGCTTAATGCAAATTTATTTGCGCTTGGAAATTAGTTTCTAGCCAATTTGGTCAACCTATCGAAGGATCATAGGATGCGACTCGTCTTACTCGGGCAGGTGGTCACTGCACCATCCCCGATATTTTGACCCCCGGTTATCGCCCATCTTCTTTTCTTACACCAGCTTTTTACATTTTTACATTCACTGTCAAACAATATACTCAAAGGCCCGATTCTTCCGGAACGTCTGTATACTTCCGGACTGAGACAATTTTGTGAGCGTGAGATACGTATTTGGCCCCTGTTGTTGGCATGTAACGTCGAAGAGATCGCACCTACTCGTACGATATCCGATGTCTACCGAGATAACGTGAATCTCGAACGACTGGTACAAACCTATTCGCCATATTCATCTTCCTTCCTCGAAGTTGGATATATGTGCCTGATAGGTGGAATGTCCCCCGGTGTCCGACATTACAAACCTGCCGTGAAGTTCTCTTGCCAACAGCCTACGGAGAACCGGGCCTAGCTTTTGCTATCAATTTGATCTAGGCTCCCAGCATTCGAATCCTATCGAACGTTTCGTATTGTAACGACCCGGTTCATGGGTCGCCCCGGTCATCTGCAACGCTTGGGACGCAGGAACAACCACACGTGCACATGATTTACCGACTTGGAGATACTCGCGCCCCGCACTACCTCGCTTTACCGAGGTAGTCCTCACAAAGAGAGTATTCCTAGGCTTAACAAGACTAATTCCCGGTGGCCTTATCGTCAGCGGCTACAACCCTTTGGTATCTCACCTAGGCCAACAATGGTTGAATCCTCCTTCGCTGTGCGCATATAAAGGCCACCGACGATCCCTTCTTTTCTTACCCATAAGTACGACATCGATCGACTACCATGCAATTATCTACCCTCGCTACCCTCATCGCCACCACGGCCCTCGCCCTTGCTGCCCCATCTTCCCTACTATCGCGACAGGCTCAATGCTTCAGCAAGGAGCCCGTGTGTCTGCGATTCACCATTGAGACCTCTCTCGCCAACCAAGGCATCGAGTCTGCGTGTGCTCAACGACCGACCTGTGTTCCTGGTACCAAGTACAGCCCTGTTCAGGGAAAGATCCCTGGGTACACAGCTGTTCTTACTCTGGGCCCTCAATGCGCGGGTGTGACGGAGTGGACGCAAGAGGCTTGCAAGGCGTTGTTCTGGGATATGTTGGATGCTAAGTGTGGGCATGTTGACGGTACTTTCCACAGTAAGTGTGATACTGAGATGGAAAACGTGGTTGTTGGAGAGAGAGTGAGAAAGAAAGAGAATGGGAGGGAATGTGGCTAATAAAATGCAGCTGGATACACGGGCTCCGCTTGCGACAGCACTTTCGTTTCGTTCAACCTTGGTGGCTAGGTAGTGTGAGGGATTGGCTGAGTATGCAATGTAATGGGAGGCCATGTATCTGCAAAACAAGCGTATTGAGGCTCGGATCGGCACTTCCGATGCCATCCTTGGGGACCGTCCAAGTCATCAATGAAATTTTTAGATTTTTACCGTGTTCGAACGTCGACCATCTACCCACATAAGCATTAGAATTACGGTTAGGTTATTGCTGTCATCAACGACTGCGTCATTTTCCACTGTTTTTGCGGCTCAGTTGCTTTTTGACATTTATCATGACTCCATTTCACAAAATGCTGGCCCTCAATGTGAATTTGTAACCTGGCGGAATTATCTCCTTTCTCTCAGCCAAGCAAACGGCAGAGCTCCCACCCACAAATACTGGTTTGTTCATACGAGTGTTCGGAGCTACCGGTAAGCCGGTCGGTGGATAAAGAAACGGGCTTCGTGAGGCTGCATTGGTGGACCTTTCTGTACCATGTTTAAGTTACCTGCTAGCTGAAGTGACACAGCATCTCCGGTCATTTCAATCTCTGTTTGAAGGTAACACTGACCCACCATGTCTTTATTCACCTTCTAATTTCTTTGCGAGCCTTTACACCGCCCATTATTCTGCACTACGGAGTCGTTCGCTTAAAAGCAACGGCGTCCCAGCTGTCTGCCACGGATGCCCCGTTGGTGCGTTTGTGGCGGCTTTGAAGGCGTTGTAGTGTGACGGCCAAATGATCAACTTGTTTGGACTGCTTGAGATAATGTAATTGTAACTCTGCTCCACGATCTAGTTTACGGCCATTTGTTTCCCTGCAACTGCCATCTTCTATAAGAGGCTACCCAGCACCTCCACTTCCTTCCTAACCCAACCCTCTTACCAACCTTCGAAAGATCTTCCCAGGCGTCCATATTTTACTTTCAGATCAAGACCAAGTCCATCGATACCATCAATACAGCAACCATGCGCTTCATTGCCTTCATCACGTTCCTCATCTCCAGCGTCGGCGCTCTCGCAGTTGCTGTCACCCGCGACAACATATGCTTCGATCCGAAAAAGGGTGTCTGCATGGGTTACAATGCTGATGCGGTCAACGCTACCCTCGCCATCAAGGACGCGTGCGCCAAAGTTCCTAGGTGCACGCCTGGAGGTATCGCAGACAGGCCGAGAGTTACTGGTATGTTACTTCTCATCATAATCTCATTGATGGATGCGGAAAGAACGAAAGATGAAAGGAGGGCGTGGATATGGTAAAGATTGGCTGACAAGACACTAGGAAAGGTCAAGGGCTTCCCTTACACGGCTACCCTGGGCGTTGGTAATCAGTGCGGCGGAGTCACTAGCTGGAGTGTTGATGCTTGCGTGGGTCTCTTCAATCAGTTCGTCGATGACCGGTGCGAGCTCCAGTATCCGGCCGGCGCGGACAAGTATCAGTGTAAATACAGTGTTCTCTTCTCTCCCTTTACTTTTGCGACGACCGGCGATCGTTGATTGGAGTTGAAAATGGGAATCGAATGGTAACTGATGCTAAAACAGTGGGCTATGAGACTTCCACCTGCGATGGCAGCTTCGTGTCTTTCAACTTCGGTGGTTAGAAGGGACGACGACAAGCGGGGCCACCGCTGACTCTGAGGTTTGTCCGTCGAGCCAACTAGACCGTTGCTACGGTACCGGGCACGTCAGAAATTGGGGCTGTTCTGTCATCTTTCTGGCTTTTGCCTTTGCACGTTCTGGATAGAGCACGGAGAGGTGTGTTTAGTGGCGAGAATGGTGAGCATTGTGGAATTGAGAATGGAAACATGTGGTTTATTGTACAAACCAGTGTTGCTGAGCCAATTGTCGTAGTTCTGTGATGTTTGCTTGACCTTGCTGTGGTTACAGACAGTTCCTTACGGTTGTCTACTCCTCTTCACGAGTCTTCCTCCTCTGTGGTAGCCTGCTGGTCTCAGCGTTCAGGACGGGATGCCCTTTGCGGCTTAAATTCTGCATTATCACATCAATCTCCATGCGTCCGTCAGGTCCGAGGAACAGAAGGCCCGGCAGCATCTGTTGCCTCGACTGGCTTGACATCGACGTCCATGGCCTTTGCATCTCTCTTCGTAGTCCATTGCTCGGTTGCATCCGGAGTTTCGTCATTGTCGACTTCGGCTTCATTTTCTGCCAATACCGGCTCAAAGTTGGCGTGCTGCATCCGCTTCTTATCAATATGTCGTCTCCATGGCCGGTACAAAATAACACTGAGGCCGCCAAATAAGACAAAAGCGCCGCATATCGCACCCCCTAGAAACTGTTAGTCATATGCAGTACACCACTTAAAGAGCAGGTAGAATGCGACATGCCGACAATATCCCACTTCTCCCCCAACCTCTCCACGCCATCCCAAAACGGCCCCGACGGCTCCGCAACATTGAGAGCCAAATTCAAAAACTGTACCACACCAATGACCGTCGCCACAATTACCGTAATGACGGTAAGCACAATACTGTAATAGCAGATCGCGATTGGGTCCCTCGCAAGCTGCGTGCTTGTATATAAGCTCATCATCAGCGCGCCATCTGTCGTATCCAGTAAACACATGCCTGCGGTGAACAAGAGCGGAAACAACAGGATGAGCCAAATGGTCGTCCCTTTTGATGCTTGAATGGATGAGATTCCCAGGATAGCGATTTCGGACGAAGTGTCAAACCCGAGACCGAAGAGTACGCCCAGCGGGTACATTTTCCACGGTCTGTCGATGAGCTTGAAGAGTTTTTGCAGGACGGGAAAAAGACAGCCACCACCCTGTATCTTGAACTCCAGGTGCTCGGTCCCCGGTTCACTTCTAATCAACTTCTTCATCTGCACAATCAACTTGTACAAAATGTACAAGTTCATGATTCCTAATAACAGTAGGAAAGCGGCAGAAACGGAAGTCCCAATGATGCCCCCGATCCGCGAGAAATTATCGAATTTGGATGATACGGCGGCAGCAGTCCCGGCGACCACGAGTGAGGTGATGATCACGATGGTCGAGTGTCCGAGAGAGAAATACATCCCGACTGTGACGGGACGTTGGCCCGCGGCAATGAGGCGACGTGTCATAAGATCGATGGCCGAGATGTGGTCTGCATCCAGGGCATGGCGGAGACCGAGCGTCCAGGATAGTATTGCCGTAGAAATTAGGGGCGTGTGGTAGTGCTGCACTTATTAGTTAACGATTGCATCATGACTCTGAGCTGGGACTCGAGTGTGATGGGATGGGATCGGAAATGCATACGAGAACGATGCCGACGGCAACCCAGGTGAGGAGATTGACAGTTATCAACGTAGTTATAATTGCTAAAGCTGGAAAGGGCAGTTTTCGAAGATATGGCACGCGCGAATGGTATGTTGACGCTTTGCTGGACCATGTCTTCAAGATTGAAGCATGCCCAGTTTCGACGTTGTCGCTTGAGCGAATGGAGGAGCGTGTATCCGCCATTGTATAAGAGGCGCTGGAGAGGACAGCGAAGTGGTAAGGAAGTCAGCCGTCTTGTGGAAGCGAGAAGTCGAGCACATTGGGCGGACCAGGCGTTTTATAGAGTACCGTGATTTCAGTATAGCGGGGTTCGTAGCGTTTGTGATTTTATCTCTCGGCTTCGGGATTTGGCGGGGTAGCAATAGCTTCGCGAGGTACCCATGACTGTGCCGCGTTACAAAGTCTTTTTGCTTAGTAGATAGTGGGTGTGGGTGTAGCCGTGGAACTTGAATATTTCTTCACGTTTAATATGATACGTGGGACATTGATGTAATTTTTACACTACCTATTATCTTACATCTTACCGAAACATAGGGTAGCATTTGTACCCCCAAACCCATAACTACTTGATAGCGCGACTTGAACTTCTTTCTGCTGTGCCATATTTGCGACATAGTTGCAATTGAAGTCCTCTGCAGGGTCGCCCGGATTCTGTAAATTGAGCGTGGGCGGAAGCGTATTCTTAATCCCGTTAGTTATATTATACGGCATCAACATCCACATAGCAAACTCACATGATGCATCGCCAAAACCGTGAAAATAGCCTCAACGCTTCCCGCAGCCCCTAGCAAGTGCCCGATAGCGCCTTTCGTGCTACTCACGTTGATCTCGGACGCACTGCTCTTTCCGTCCACGCCAAGCAGCAAATCTTTAATGGCCCGGTTCTCCGCGGCATCCCCGAGTGGTGTGCTTGTCGCATGCGCGTTGATGTAGTCGACTGCGCCGGGCTTGATACCTGCGTGACGAAGAGCGTGCTTCATAGCGAGACGAGGACCTTGGCCGTCTTCGCGGGGTGTCGTCATGTGGTAGGCATCGCTTGAGAGACCGTAACCAGCGACTTGGGCGTAGATTCTTGCGCCTCGTTTCTTTGCGTGTTCAAGTTCTTCCAAGACCACGACTCCGGCGCCCTCGCCGATCACGAAGCCGTCTCGGTTTCTATCGAAAGGTCGGCTGGATTCTAAAGGTCGGTCGTTCCACTCCGTGGAGAGACTCCTTGCTCGCGCGAACCCCGAGATGGCAAGAGGATGAATACATGACTCTGCACCACCGGCTACCATGACATCTGCATCACCGAATTGAATAAGTCGTGCGGCGTCTCCGATGCTATGGGCGCCAGTGGTGCAGGCTGTTGTTGCTGCGTGGTTTGGCCCCTAGTCGCGTAAGCTATATTGTATATGAAGTGGATGAACAAAGTACCCTGAAGCCATATCGCATGGACACATGGCCAGCGGCGAGGTTGATAAGGAGTCGAGGCACGAAGAGGGGAGAGACTTTCCTGTAGCCCTATGATTTGTTAGCTAGGGGTAGGGCTGATTTCGAACAAGAATGGACTTACTCCTTTCTCATACGCAATTGTGGTGTCGTATACGTCATCAAGACTTCCAATCCCCGAGCCCATATACACGCCCTGAACGAAGTCAGCCCAAATCATATATTTACCATGGTCGATCTCACCGTGGCCTCGAGATCTTCATCTTTTTGCGGCACCCATTCTGCATCACTCAGTGCTTCCTCCGCAGCCACCATAGCATACTGAGCAAATGTCGCCATCCTTCGTTCATCCTGTCCACCGTTAGTTCTATACCCACGTTCCCATTCCATTTTACGTACTCCGGGATTTAGAAACTCTTTTGCATTCCACATCCCATCTTCTCGCCTTCCCTGTGGCACAATTGCCGCAACCTGACTCGGCAAAGCTGCGAATCGTGCACTGCGGTCTCTGATCGAAACGATGCCGCATTGGCCGTCAAGCAGTCGCGTCCATGTTCGGCGCACGCCTGCGAGGGTTAACTATTTGACGAATGAGCAATTTGCAGTTTGGGGAAGGGTTACCTATTCCTAACGGCGTCACCAGACCCAGACCTGTTACCACTACCTTTCGCATTGCATTTTCTGATGGATTGATGATGGAACGGATGATGAAGGCGATCCATGATATGCTGGAGGCTGAGCTCGCGCCGCGTTTCAGCCACTTGTGGCGCTCGAGGGCCTGTGCGTTGGATTGGAAAGACATGCACTCGTCTTTCCACGATCTCACATCGTCGTCTTCCACGTATAGTATTCCTGAAGGGTCCTGCTTCCATCACACATCCGCATGCCACAATATGCCGTGTTTATGAGCGTCGTTGCCATGCCGAGCAGCACCTTCCCGTCCGAGCGATGGACGAGGGAGTGCCTCAAGCGTCTGGGCACTTGAACACCAGTGTCGCGCCTTCATTGGAGACCAAAACTTTGCCTGCATCTCTTCAGTACTCCGAAACGCACATCGAGGACTTTCTTTAATCGCAAAATGAGTAAAATACTGAAAGATACGTTGGCCAACGCGCACTCGACGCCACCTTACTCAGATCGAGCTCTCCTTGAGGCAAACAACGAAGAGTATGAGCTATTCGAGGGCCATACAACGAATGAACAGGCAAACATGTCGCAGATGGGTAAGACCCAAGAACTGAGGGTGCGTTTTCCAGGCCATTGCGCTTATAAAAGTAGCGGTCGAAGAAACTCCCAAGAGAAACTACAGTCTTCTCTCGGCCCTCGCATTCACTGTTAGATATTCTCCAAGGGACATGGGAGGTCGTATTGACTGCAACTAGGTAAGGCCTTGTCGATGGAGGTCCAGCTGGTTTAATTTGATCATATGTGTGGACTTTTTTTTTGGCTTCACGTTTGTGATTGCTTCGCTGGCAGATGGCCTCGCACTGTCCGTTGGTTGGAATCATTCGCTTTATGCTGACCACTCCATAGGATGGATGGCGACGCTCTCATCGCAAGCTGGCACCGCGTCGGGTCCTTACCTCGGCGGCACCTTGATTCAGTCATGCGCCATCGTCATATACCCGGATTACTCCCCTTCAAACTCCTATGGAACATGGGATAATTATAGCTGTCACGTTGGTCGGCTGGACCCTCAATACTTGGAGCGCACGGTTGACGCCTATGTTGCAAAACGTTATGCTCGCCGTTCACGTCTTCGGCTTCCTAAGAATTATTTTCGTCTGGTGAGTGTTGTCGCCGCGCGCTTCAGCACAAGTCACACTCACGCAATTCACTAATAGCGGAGGGTGGAGCTCAATGGGACTGGCGTTAACGGTGGGCTAGATTTTAGCCATTTATGCTTGTATATGTAAGAGAATATCTCCCTGAGAGCCGGTACGTGCTCCTCGTGTTGGTCGTTTGCTGAGACGAAAAACAGATTCCGATGCAGAGCACATATCGGAAGAAATTAGAGATGCTGGCGCGACAGTACCTCGCGCCATGCTAGAATCGTATTTTTTTGGAACGGCGCGCTTGGGTTTGTTTTCTTGATCAGTTATATGTTCATGATGACCGATATCGAGTCAGTCCTCGATGAGGTACGTACAGAGCCCGTCATGATTCCATCTTCAAGGCCGTGCACTGCATGCCACCGTTCACACACTATGGCTTTCGAAGGGCTCTCGAAAGAAATTGTTGATGACGTGTGCTGCTGCTTCTCCGAATGATTTTTGCTGACTACAAAACATCGTTTAGGCAATAGGCTGCCCACATACCTGGGTATTCAGACAAGCCGCCTCTTCTGGAGTAGTCGTCGTACTGAATTCTATCCCAACGGTACTCATCTTCGCTGGTACCTTGACTTTCAAACTGTCCACCTCGCGGCAAATATGGGCATTTGCAAGGGACGAAGGCCGTCAGTAGATGGATTGGTTCAGTGAAGCAGACTTCATGTGCCCGCTAACGCAGTCACCGTAGCTTGTTTGATTACTGTGACGCACTCGCTCATCAACATTGGATCTGAGTTGCCTTCAACGCAAGTAAGTTCGGTCTGCGGGTATCAGATCATAAGAACCGGAAACTCCTCTCTTTTCGAGCTGCGGCGTCGTCAGTCTGATCCGAGGTCGCACTTTGCTTGGGCTGACTTTTGTGGACAGTCACTTCTCTCAATTTCGTCTTCCTTATGATCGCCTACATGATCTCCATTGGTGCGATCCTTTATCGTCGGATCTATCAACCAGAATTGCTTCCCCGTTACTCTCTTGGGCGTTGGGGTATCGCCGTGAATTCGCTGAGACTTTTATACCCCACCCCCACTTTCTTTTGGAGCCTTGGCCCAATACTACGCCCACCACCGCTGTGGACTTTAATTGGGCGTCGATGATATTTGTGACTGTTGCTGGATTCTCCGCTGTCGATTTGACGCCGATAGCGCGATGGGTGTACAAAGGGCCTGTGGTATTGATGAAGGGACGGGCGAGATTAGGTGAATTCTCAAGAAAGAAATTTATTTCTAGATGATGTAAGATTAGAGGCTTATTTGTGTAGACTTTGAAATATATGAGCACTAGTTTGTAATGTGCCACCGGAATCTCCAACGCCATGCCGCCGCATCACTATTCGTGGCATATTCTCCGGGGATGCGCCACACAATATACACACAGCCAAGTCGTAAATATGGTCAACGGACTAATACCCATGGCGCAAAAGAAAAACCTGTTCATAATGGCGCGACCAAGTGCTGATCATCCACTTTTGGACTCCCAGAATTGGCTTCAAGCTTTACCCGATCGACACTTCATCCATTGTATTTGGATAATACCAGTCCCCCACCATGCGCTTTTACGCACTCTTGGCTGCGGCCACTTTCATTTCCCCCATAGTTGCTCACTGGAACTACGAGTCTGTCATCTTGAACGGGAAAGACACAGGCGCATACCAATATGTGCGCCGGACCAAGAACAGCAACAGCCCTATCACAGATGTCACTTCCAAAGACATGGTCTGCAACAACGGTGGCATTGACGCAGACGTCATGAGCGCAACGAGTACGCTGTCTGTCAAACCGGGTGACCAGATCGGCTTTCGTATTCGCGACAGTTTCTCGCACCCTGGAGTCATGCAGGTGTACATGAGCAAAGCGCCGGGCAAGGTAGTCGACTACAAGGGGGATGGAAACTGGTTCAAGGTCTACAGCCTCACGACATCGAACCTGACGAGCGATCCGATCCTGTGGGCGCCTTTTATCAACAATTCTGGAATTCAGAACTTCACGTTCACACTGCCATCAGGGTTGCCAGCCGGGCAGTATCTGATGCGCGCCGAAGGTCTAGCGTTGCACAGTGCCGGATCATTTGCTGGAGCGCAGTTCTATATTGGGTGTGCACAGCTTGAGGTCACAGGAGGTGGAAATGGAAGCCCTGGACCGACAGTTAAGTTCCCCGGCGCATATACTGGGAACGAACCTGGGATCTTGGTTAATATGTATTGGCCACCTCTGCGTAGTTACACGACACCTGGACCGGCGGCGTGGCCAAACAAGTGCGAAGACCATTCAACGAATGTTGCTGGGAAGTCGAGTGATGGCGACTGCACACCTTTGGCGAATGGAGCGCAAGGATGATGGACTGTTCTTCGTCAAGATCGTATATAGCTTGGATTTCTATCAAATCCGTTTGACACTTCTGTTGAATTCCGAAGTCCTCCTATGCCTTCTAAGCTTTGTGTAGGCTGATAACGACATCCATGTTAATATACCTTAGTTGTAGACTATTATTTAATAGAAATCCATAATATGGGGCTATAATTGGAGACGCAAGTTTCCTATATACTTTAAAAATGCTATTAACTACTAAATTAGGAACGAAAGCTGGTAGAACTAACGACCGTAGGCCTAGCGCCGATGTGGCCTATTAGATGACTGATCTTACACATTGTCATATGCAAGGAGGCTCGTCGATTATGATAGAAATTATGCGTCGTAGGGAGTCGAATTTGTTTTTCAACCTGATAGCTCTGGATCATAAGCTCGGTGGTGAATGCAAAGTTATCCGCATGAAACAGCTATCACTGGAGTCATGGATGCTGCTGGCGTACCAATACGACGATGGTGCATTATACCTGTCTACTTGCGCGGATTGCATGAGCACTCCTTATGGCGATGCTGCCCGCCGTGGTAGTCCACTCAGAGGACAATGAGGAGGAGGAGGGATGAAAATGGAGAGGAAGTCACGGGCAAACACTAACCTCATGTTACCACCGGTGATCGAGGGTCTCTTAGAGCGATACGCGCTTCCGCCAAAGAACGCACAAACCGTGCTAAAAGTCGGACGAGGAGCGATTGCTTGCATACAATGAAAAAATGAAACATGCAGTGGAGGGATATATTCGATCACTTCCCAGATCGGTTGGATGGGGCAATAAAATGGCGCAGTACCGCATTACGCCATATACCCCACGCATCCTCATCGCGACCTCTCAACTGGCATACTCGCGCGTTCAGCCAGATCTCTTTCGCCTTCCGGAGCACATACGCTAGTCCTTCACGCTCCTCGCCATTGAGGTCGTGGCGCTCAGTCCTTTGATATCCAAAAGCTCTCGCAGCCACCCTGGTATCCACCATCTGTCCAGCCCGCCTTGCAGCCGCTCTATGACATCCCTCACTCTCCGCGGTGGCGATGTCCTTAGTCCTGAGATCGGTTCCGTTATCGTTGGAGGGGATGCAGAAGCTAGCATGGCGATATTATCGCGCGATAGGTTGTTCGCTCGGCAGGGACCTCCAGTAGCATTAGCACGCTCACATTCGAGGCCGCTCCGGCCGCCGATACGCTGTGAGTAGGCAAGGAACTGGAGGTGCGCGTCAACATTGCCCGAATAAAGGGCGCGGATTGCGCAAGCTAGAACTCTGCTTATGGCTGCTCGCCTACCATGCCTCTGAGCCTTAAGAGTGCGGCGTGCCTATAAAAACATCTCATCAGTCAGAAAGGGCGTCAACAGTGGGAAGCTTGAAGGCGATGTGATGTCCCTAGCACGTTGTTAAATATGCGTATAATGTTGTATCCCGCAAATCCAGCGGTACATTACTTCACCGGTCTTGGCTTGGCACTACCATAATAGCCCTTCATCTACCTGCGTTTACAACTCAACTACGGCATTGAACCTTCAAGTATGCATTAAGCGCATTAACCATGATACCTGGCAGACCAATTTGGTAAACCATGTGGTTAATAACCTAGCTTCGTACATTCCCTAATATTTATCTTGATGCCCACTGTGTTTCCGCGTCATCGGGAACGGCAGAGGCAAAATCGTGATTATCAAGCCATTCCTCAGCAGTTTGCTTCTCCGCATACTTCGAATAGAACTCGTCTAGAATATTGTTTAGGTCTGGAAGCATGGTAAGTAGGTGTTGGAGCGCATTGGAAAGGGACATACCGTCGAGAGCAGTGGGTCTAGATGGCTGCAAGGAGAATTGGGATGTATGCTCTCTTAACAATATGAGAGCCCTAGGAATGGTAGTCCCTTCTAACATTTCAGTATGGATTCCACCAAACTGATAGGAAGCTCACCTTTTGGTATTGTGAACACAATAGGACGTTCCCCCGAGATGCTATTCTCCCGATCGTCTACGTATTGATCCACGGCCGTTCGGATAATCTCCTGCATCATGAACGTGTTTGGCATTAGCACAGCTCTATTCGAAACTGCTCTAAACTATCAGTGAACCGTGGCAAATATTCTCATGAGAACTGACATGGCAAATCTGTGAACACAGCTGGATAAATGAGGCCCCCTTCTGAGATTCTGACCCCATCTTCAGGGCTCTGGCACTCTGTCGATGCCTGATCCTGGTAATCGAACAGGTTCGACTTTGTGCCAGCGTTGAGACGTAGTAAAGAAGCCGGAAAACTCGAGTGGATCGAGATCAGCGAAAAATCTCGTTTGCTGCGCCAATTCACGATCCTGGATCGCTGGACGTTTACGCCTGAAACGGCCTTTCGGGATAAGCGAACAAGCATAACGTATCGGTCGGGGAACAATTAACGTGGAAGGCGTTTAGAACGAGCACTCACAGGGTGAAGTTAGATCCTCGCGTATTTCGGAAGAATATTTTGCCTAGAAGTAAGGCCCGTGTCAAGCGGGCTTGAGGGAAATATCATCACGTGACAGAATGCGGGCCGTTCAACATTTGAAGGTTGCCAGCTGGCTTACGTCAGTGAGCTGCACGTGACGAATATTGGCCTCGTGCCCCAGCGGTACCCGACCGAATCCACTGAAAGCTCGGCGCAGCGATCAATTTCCATAACTAATTATAGTAATGACAGCTGTTGATTTCGGGTGGAAGAGAATAATGCATTTAACATAACATATCGTCCATTAACTCTGCCAAACCCACTCGCGTTCATTTCGGTATCTGTATTTTCCTATTTTTTCATCCCGCACCATCCAGTCGACACACTAGCCACGGAAGTTTGTCCGCTAGAACCTGCTTGATACGTCGCTGGTTGCATCCCACTCAGACGTTCCGCTTAGTGGGTTTTGGTGGGTTGGAGGGTTTAGTAGGCTGAGGATAAGCTTGGAGCCATTGGTCCTTGCTAAATACTCTTCCTTTAAATTGCAGAAAGTTCGTTATTTTGTCGTTTAGCTCTATTAACCGTTAACTCTGTAGTCTCATACACGCTAATGATTGAGTCATACCGGGGAGTGTCATTTCCTTTGCCGCTTGGAGAGAGTAGTGATCTGTATGCTCATGTACAAGTATAAGATCGTCAGGGAGCGGAACACCTAATTTGCTGTCAGAATGTAATTACGGGAATATACGGTCGAAGCAGCTTACCAGCAGGGACTGCGTAAACAATGGTGTTGGCTCCTTTGAGCGAAGAGACCAGACGCTTTTGAAATGCGGAATTTGGGCGCATTGAGGCGCCATTCGGCTCTGTCCTTTATGATTAGCGGGTTCTAAGTTTCTTCGAAAGTGATCCCCTTACTACGGTAAGTCTTTGGGTCAAGAGCTTTCGCGCTGACCTTGCCTGCGTCCGTGAGAATGTCATAACTGCGTTGTCTCTGGAGCGACCATTCCCGAAGTCTCACGGCACGGCCATTGTTCACACGGAACAATTCCTTGGGTACCGTCTTGAATACGTTAATAAGCGTTGGTGACATGAAGTCGGCGTTATTGGAAAGGAGGTGAGGATTACAGAGTAACTGAGCTCCCAATGTGTCGTTGCACGGCGGGCCGCATTTCGCGCTAATCGTTCCAGGAAAAGCGCGAGTGGCTGGACGTGTCTATCGAGGACCGGGCGTCTCTTGGCGTTTGAGGTCGAAGCTCGCGTTCATTCCTCGCTTCGCGACCGACTGGATGACATTTATCAGGAAGAACCGTCGTGTGTGCAGCTGTTTATCGCGCGGCTCGCAATCTCTGCTTGAAGCTTCTGGCGGTGGTCAGTAGAACTAGCCTACCAACCACTTTAGGCCTCGCGCCCACCACTATGATAGGATGGACGCAGCCTTCCGACATCACTCCCTTACGTTCTCAAAGCACCAAATCTGATTTTCTCCAATACACATATGAACATCCCAGCGAACGTCGCGTCTCTCACGTCGAATAGAACAGCCTGATCGAATGGCTGACCAACCCCGACAGACGCCCGTCCTCGCAGAAAGAGTTCAGCCGACGTAATTACGCCCGAACGACTTTCTCTTGGGACGACAAAGCACAGAAATTGCTCGCGATCACAAAGAATGGCGGGCAATACTGGACTGTAGTCACTGAGGACACTATTGCGGACGTGGTAGAATCGGTGCATGACAACAATGGCCATGCCGGATGGGATGCTACCTGGAAGGACATAAACACTTCATATTACGGCATTCTGCGGGCGGACGTCGCATTTCTGCTCAAGCGGTGCCAGGTCTGGCCGAACGGTCCTCATAAGCGCAGCAAAGGCCACCCTGCCGCTTCGACTTGCAATCGGTCGACCAAAACACACTTAGCTTCCTAAGTTTCGACGAGTTCTTTAGTACTAGTACCTTAGAGGGGCTTGTGAATGAGGATAATCCGAGTGTATAATGAGGAAGGTTTAGATGCTGGGGACCGGGGATAAGCTGTAAAATCCCGGGAATGGTGATGGGAGAGTCGTTGAAAAAAAAAAGGGCGCACCTCAATGGGGCTATAACAGCGAGTGTCGCCAACAAGCAAGCTCGGTTAGCCCTCCGGAGATGGCGACCTGCTGCCACTTCAGAAACCGGAGCTGGTGGGTCTAGCTGGTGGGAATCTTTACGAGAGACGGGTTATTTCATCCACTAGAATGTTTAAGTCCATGTCGGAAGCGGTGCCATGCAAATCCTATTCCTCCAACCAACCCCTTTGTTACCCTGTCCGAGAGTCCTAGAACATTCCATTCCTTCTCTCAGCCAGCTAACAAGGGAACAGTGCTCTAACGACTCATGGGCTGGACTCCAGACTTCCACCTTTTTAATATGGATTGAACGAAGCTCTGCAATGCTCGGATTAGTTTTGAAAACCTCCGGAGCAATTTGCTCTATTAGGTCTCGTTCAAAATAGAGTCGCAGAGACCTAAGCCTTTTGCACTGCTTCAGCATCTGGACACATTCCATGGCGTGAAGGCTCGGCAATGTTAGGGAGTGATTGTCGAGGTGCGGATTTTCCTCCCATTTGCACTCTAAGTCAGATCTGCTCTCCCAAGAGAAGTATATTGCTTCGATGTTGTCCCGGCCCATCTTTCCAACCATAATGAAGAGCTTAAGGAGGTCGTCCATGTCGTCTAGATGGAACGTTGTCAAGCCGTACGCGAGGGGAAGAGCTTCCTGGCGCATCTGCTTGTTGACACTGAGAATTCCAAGACGCTTGCTCAGCGGGAAATAGAAACCACTCTGGTCGCCAATTGCTCTTGTCAGGCTGAATTTATCAAAGACGTCGACATCCTCAATACACCATGTCCCGTCGGAGACGGCGAAAGCGTAAATCTCGCCACGAATCTCTTGAGGGAATTTGAAGAACCATGATGTGGCCATGTGCGTCTTACAAGATTGCGGCTATCATAAATTTAATGCCATCCTTCAAACGTTTGATTTCTGCGAGCCTGCTTACCTTTGCGACGGATTTGTGTGGTTTTCTTGGTGGGAGTTTCGTCGACATTATCGCTTTTGCGACGGATAAGGTCCTACATGCTTCATCCTCGTTGAAGAGCAACGGCACGTGGAGTCCAAAGTCATAGCGAATATCTACAGCAAATCTGTAGAAGCCAACAAGGCCCGTCTGAGTAAGAACAACCCTGTTCCGGTCGTGTGAAATCATCTATGGATAATGTGAGCTACATCAAAGACGCAACCAGGTATGCTTACCTGCGTCCTCTCCAACTTTCGTACGAGATCCTCCGGGAAGTCCCCGTCCTGTCGGGAATGGATTTTTTTCTGCATCTCCTCGAATTCTCTCCTGGTTCTCTCGTAGCCAGAGTGGGCGATGGGTCGGAGGTCGGAATAGAAGCGCTTAAATGGCTCAGCGAAATGGTACAGAGAGTGGGTGTCGTATCCGAGTGCTTTCTCCATCTCCGCGAGATTAAGCGTAGGTGTGCGTTTCGCCATGCTGATTTGAGTGCGCTGTCGCAGGCGAGGACTGCAGCCCGAGCTAGGGTATTCTCATCTCAAAGTGACAAACTCAGGGGATGTGCGGCGCCTCAGACGATGACGGATGATCGATCAGGAAGTACAACTCTCCATGTCTTTCTTGCCACGTATCTCTCCCAAGACAAGACAAACGACTTCGCCGTCTGGAATGTTGCTTTTCCGACTACGCCGCTCACGTGGCCACCAGCGCCCTAAATTCTACTTCCCATGCCTGCCAAGGAGCTTCTAACAGAGAAAATTTCCGCATGTCGGTCGGGCCTAGTTGCTAGTCTACACGAGGTCGTTCTATTATTTTGCGGAGCAAGGAACGAGCGTAGCAAAATTATAATCTAAATCGCGCCTAAGAGCTTTTAAAAAATTATATTTTAACATAACGTAAAGCACCACCGAACCGCGCACACCACCGAACCGCGCAGAAATGCTTAGCGGAAAACCAAATATTCAACCCTTAATAACAATTTAAAAAATAGAGCTATTAAGCTGAAATTTTAAATACAGCTAACGTAAAGCACCATCGAAGCGCGCACACCATCGAAGCGCGCAGAAATGCTTGGCAAGGAACATCAAATAGTATTATCTTAATAACAAAGC
>ML976980.1:40083-63225 GCA_010015675.1 Byssothecium circinans | reverse complement strand
GCTTTGTTATTAAGATAATACTATTTGATGTTCCTTGCCAAGCATTTCTGCGCGCTTCGATGGTGTGCGCGCTTCGATGGTGCTTTACGTTATAAGCTTTATACAGTATAATCTATTATTCTTTATCCTAAGGTAGTCCTACCTTAAGGTACTAGATTAGGTCGTATTCTACTTTCTATTCTAAGGTTAATTAACTATAGTCTATAAAGTCGTGTACCTCTAGTCCCTAGTAATCTATCCTAGCTATCTTAGTTAATTAAGTAAGTTCTTTTTCCTATTACTACGCGACCTTAGCCGCCTTAGCTAGTCGCTTGACTAAAGTCCTTTAAACTAATTATAGTTAGTTATAGACTAATTATCTATCTATTTCTTTTCATAAAACTACATTATGCGTAATAGGTTGATTTGTTTCCTAAAGGTTAAATTTTCAGCTAAGAGCATCTACCACTTCGTTTAACAATCCTAGGCGATAGTGTACTTTAAAGTCGTAATCTACTATTATTTTAGCCTATCTAACCTATTATTAGTTAAGTTTCTTAGTCATTATAAAACTTATTAGGTTCTAGTAATTTAAATACATCTCTACCTAGTATTTAACGCCTATTAGCTAGGCTTGCTATTATTTAAAGGCGTCTACTATCGCTAGTAGTTTCTTATTGTAAACGTTATAGTTAAGTTTTACTCCTAAGAATTTTTAAGAGTAGTAAAATACTAGTCTTTACTTTCTATTCTTGCTTTGCTATAAAAGAATTACTCCTAAGGCGTAGTTTAATGCATCCGTTTCTACTCGTAGTAGTTATTCTAGGTCATGCATCTATAATATAAAAGCTAATAAGAATAATTCTTTTAGCTTTTTAAAAGCTTTCTACTATTTTAGTGTTAAGGTCCAGGAGGGCTTATACTAGAGATGGCTCAAGGAGCTTTTAGGTACAAGGGAGCTTAAGGTTCTAGAGCTTAGTTAGTTCTTGTTAGGATGTTAATTCGCGACACACTGTTATACTCCAACAGTACGTGGTAATGTTCGTCTGTAGGGCGTATAAAAGTGAACTTAGGTAAGCTTATAATTATGGAGTATAAGATACTAAATAGATTATAATCCTAAGTAAGAGGTTAAACATGACTTCTATAAGGTAGAAGTCAAGTTCATCTATATACTAGTTGCGTCTTATTATCCTACCTATCCTATCCATCCTAATCCTTCGTAGGGCTTCTAGGACTTCTAGGACGCTAGGATAGTCACGTAATCTTGCTTACTATTCGTAACCTCCTATTTAGTTATGGCGCGTAGCTAGTTATTATATAAGTATAGTGACCCCACTCTTAGATTATAATACTATCCCCCCTTTTAGAGCTTAATATTCTTATAAGTTAATAACTATTCTTTTGTTTTATTTATTACCGCCACTAACTTGCTAACTGTATTGACAGCTGCGGTTCCTTCGCTATAGTTGCTTATTCCTATTACGCCAACCGCTAACTTCCTTGCAAGCTGTCATCCCTACATAAGTGTTGCAATAACTATACTCATGTTGAGCGTAGTTCTTGTAAACCTGCGAGTTTACCCTTTACTAGATTTCTTGAAAATTGATAAGGAGATGGGTCGTCTCAAGGCGCTAGAAGAGGAAGAGGAGGCTCATTTATGTGTAAAGAAGAATATCGCTAAGGCCGCTCTATAGCGCGTCCGTCTAGTAAGGGAGAAGCTCTTAAAGCTTCATAAATAAAAGAAACTACTTTATTAGAAGGAGTAGAAGATGTTTAATAAAGGAATGTCATCTATAGAGGAGTTAGAGGCGTTAAAAGTATAGGAGGCTCTACTTTAAGATATCGCTTTAGTGAATCTAGAGACCACGCTTGGTACTACTACTATTAATTAGTCGCCTTTTTAGAATGTTAATACTAGTGCTTTAGGAGATACTCGTAACCCGTAAGGTATGTAATTAGTTCCTACGTGTTCTTATTCTCTAGGTAACCTTTCTACTTAATTAGGTACTCTCTTCTGCATTTGCGGTTTCTCTAGTCTGTAATCTTCTTAACTTCAAATTCATTTTCTTCCTTAATTTCATAATGGAATGTTTTCTATAATAGCGTCTTAAGGTCTGCTAGTTCTAGTCTAGATATGTAGAATACTAGATATATTTTAGCTTCTTTAGGTAGCTAGAGTCGGTAGTTAATAGGGCTCATCTTAGCTTATATTAAAAATAGTCTAACCTTAACGTTGTCCAGTCCCTTGCTTAGTCGTTTTATGTAAAGATTTTTCGTAAGTAGGTATACTCTATCCCCCTTCTCTAGCTAAGGTGCTATTTTTCATTTTATGTTTATATATAAAATACTCTTGCGTTATGCTATTTTAAGGTTGACTTGTAACCGTTAGTGTACGTTCTTTAAGTCCTCTATTATTATTAAAGCTGCCGCTGCCTTGCCTTCTAGTAGTGTGCGTTTAAAGAGATTTAAGTACTTCCTATAGTTTACGTAGAATGGTGTTTATCCTATTAACTCTAATATCTTATTATTGTACGCTAGTTAAGCTATAGGTAAAAGGAAAACCTAATTATTCTACTAGGTATTACTGTAAATCCATAGATATGTCTTTATCATATAGTTCATTCTTTTAGTCTGTCCATCCGTCTATAGATAATATACTATAGATAGCTTGCGTTTTATTCTAATTATAGCTATTAGCGTTTTCTAGTAGTTTGATGTAAAGAGCTTGTCTCTATTACTAATAATTAACTTTAGCATGCCATGGTATCTAATAAGTTAGTCTAAGATTACGTATCCAAGTTATTCCACGTTGTAGTTGTTCCTAAATAGTATTATTTCCGCGTATTTTGTGAATCTATTAATAATTACTAAGATAGCGTTGTAGGTTATTCTAGTCGTAAGGTCTTCTAATGCTAGTAGACCTATTACGAAGTCTATAGAGATGTCTTTCTATAGTTCTTTTAGTAACTTAATAGGTTACATTTCTCTATAGGATGCGTGTGTGCTGTGCTTGTTTCTTTAGTAGTCTACGTACTTACTAATAAAGCGTGTAACCTTCTCCTTTATGCCTCTAAACTTATAGTTCCTTTAAATTAGTTTAATAGTCCTTTAAATACTAAGGTGTCCGTGTATAGGATTATTGTAATGTTATCATATAATTTCTTCCTATAGTTCCTCTAGTACTTTGTTGCTAATTCGCAGGATGCCATTTAATTGTTAAGCTGGTCCTAGGGATCCGTCCCTATTAGTCCGTAATATTAGTGCTTCAATAGTTTCCTTTATTCCTGCGATATCATTCTATTAGCTAAGGGCATTGGCCTTTCCATTATCTTTTCCTAGTGTGTACACGATTTTAAACTTGTATTATCTAAGTAACTCAGACCACCTAACTTGTCTTCTGTTAAGTTGTTTCGTTGTCGTAAAGTAGAGTAAGTTCTTATAGTTAGTAAAGATAGTAAGTTTTAAGTAGCTTTTAGCGTAGACTCTCTAATGCTTTAGTAAATCTATAATTACTATTAATTCCTTATCATGTATATCGTAACGTTCTTCTAGCCTAGAGAACTTCCTTAAGTAGTAGGTAATAGGGTGCTATTAGCTATCTCTTATTTAGCTAGCTACCGCTCTAAGCGTAAGGTTAGATGCGTCTATCTTAATCTTTATTAGTTCTCTACTCTTAAATGCTACTAGTACTAGTGGACTTATGCATTTTTCCTTTAAAGTTTTAAATGCCTTCTCTTATTCTTCTATCTATGTAAAGCGTATGTCCTTCCTAGTAAATCCTACTAAGGGTAGTATTATTAAAGTATATTCCTTAATAAACCTTCTATTAAAGTTGTAGAATCTAAAGAATTCCTACACTCTCTTAACTATTATTAGTATTAGCTAATCTTGTACCACCTATATTTTCTTTAGGCTTATCTTGACTCCCATAGTGTTAACTACGAATCCTAGGAAATTAAGTTCCTTCTTATAGAATTCGCACTTTTCTAGCTTAAGGCGCAAGTTCGCGGTATCTAAGCATGAAAGTACTTACTTAACATGTTCCACATGTTCTTTAGCGTTTTTTAAATAGATGAGTATGTCATCTAAGTATGCGATTACAAAGATATCTAGGTGTGTTCGCAGTACGTTATTAATTAACGCTTAAAAAGTCGCTGGGGCGTTAGTAAGACTAAAAGGCATTACGGTGTATTTATAGTATCTATACTATATCCTAAATACTATCTTCTATTCTTCGCCTTCCTTCATGCGGACTAAGTGATATCCGTCTCGTAGGTTAAAGGCCATGAATATCTTTACACGTGCTAATCAATCCTGTAGTTCTCTAATGTTAAGCAACAGGTAACAATTCTTAACTATAATCTTATTTAACTTCTAAAAATCTACACATAGTTGTAGTAATCTATCCTTCTTTAGAGCAAAGAAGACTAGGTATCCTACTAATAACTTTAACTCTTTAATATAGCCTTTTACTATGCTTTTATTAATGTAGTCCCGTAGAGCCTTTAGCTCTTTTTCTAATAATTAATAGATTAGTCTAAAAGTTAGTTGCTTCCCTTCCTATAGCATGATCTCGCAGTCCTAGGGTTAATGCTTAGGTAGCGCCGTAGCGCTTACGTCTTTCTAAAAGAGGTACTCCTATTCTCTATACTCTTTAGAGATCTCTAGAGGTGCCTTCTTCTCCTTTACTTTTACTTGTTAATCTATTAACTAGACAGCATCTATAGAGTTGACTATTCTTGCTAAACGCGTCTTTATTAAAGTAATGTTATTAATTGCCTTCTCATCTACCATCAATCGCTGCCAATGCATAGGCTTTGAAGTGCGTTGGCAAGCGCAGTTTACTAATGATATCATGTCATTCTTCTAGTTGATCGCTAGGTTGTGCTTTTTTAACTAAGGGATTCCTAATATAACGTCGTAGGTAACTATCTTAAAACAGTCTAGGGTAATTCATTCGCTATAGTAGTAGATTTCTATAAGTACTAAGATAACCTTATCTCTAACTATAGGTTGTTCTAGCATTACTTGTCTATTTGCTATAAGTAGTGGGTAGGGCTCGCTCTTTTAAAATAGTCTTAGTCCTGCTAAGATCGCTACTTATATTAAGATGTAGTTTGCTTGTAATCTAGAGTTTACTAGTGCCTTCATCCTTCTTCTACTAAGACGGATTAGGATTTTGATTAATCGCTTGCCTGCTGTTCCTAGGGTATACAGCCCTTTAGCAACGTTAGGTAAGGATCTAAAAAAGATGCTCTAAATCTACTCTTTTCTTTCTATTCAGCGTGTCCTTTACACTTAGGGTGCAGGCACGTTTACTACTCATTTTAAGTGCAAATGCCATTGACGACTATGTTCATCTTTATAAGCTCCGCGGGATCTTCCTTGCCCGGGAACTATAGTCATGCTTATTTATCATATAAATGCATTAGGCATTTGTTATCGTAGCAGTCGTACTATTCAAACTTACAGCCTTTTTTAATAGTTAGAAAATAGTTTGCTCCTACCTTCACATTATAGTAGGTAAGATAACCGTCGTTATTACACTAGGTAAAGCTAAGCCTTCCGTGATTTCTATTTTAGTAGTCTATGTTATACCGCAGTTCCTTAAGTATCTCTATCTTTTATGTAGCTTATTAGAAGCTTTTTTTTGCTTTAAGCTCTTAGTCCACCTAGTTAGCTTGCCTTTCGTAGGCTTTTTCTTGCTTGTGCCTTAGCTTTTATTGCTTCCTAGGCCTAGGGTTTAGATCTTCGTATAGGCATTCATTATTAAATCCTAAGCTTAGCTTTAGGTGCTAGTTATTGTACCCTAAACGCCTTTAATCTATTAGTTCATTATTATCTAATGTAACTTTACTATTATACTACATTAGGTCTTCATCCATCCATCGTAGATAGTTCCTTTGCGCAATTTTAGTATAGTATAACTCAGGGTCATAGGGGTTTTAATTTTCTTTTCTAAGGTACTCTTCTTTTCTATTAATAATTTGAAGAGCTCTATCGGCCTATGATGTCCTATTATTATCCTTGGCTCTTTCGCTAAGTAGATAGTCCTAAAGTTATTATTCTCTTGCGTTAAGGGGTTAGTTAGGGTCGTTAAGGAAGTCCTAGACTTTATTATCTGTAGTGTCTACTTCCTTGTTATGCTATATCTAATTAGCTGCTTTACTAACCCTTTCTCTAATAAATAGCTCTTGTATTTTCTGTCTAATAGCTTCTCCTTTTTTTCCGCCTAAATTAACTACTTCCTATTCGTCGTCTTCTTCAACGTCAGGGAGGCATCCTAAAGCATAGGATACTATAATTATATTCAACTATCGTTAGGCCGTATACTTAGCTCTTCCTGGCTTCGCATGATAGTTTTTAGCGATGTGGCCTATCTTTCCGCATAAGTAGCACGTCCTAGCCTCTTTCTTATAGCGGTAGCCTTTCCCTTTCCCTTTCTTAACGTTATCAAGTTGCATAGGCTGTAGCCCGTAAGGATCTAGGTATTAGTTCTTTAGCTTTATTATAGGGAAGTACCTTAGTTTAGTGTAGGTACTTTTTAATCTGCCTATACTAAGTCTACCGCGTCAATCCTAGCGTAACTCTAAAGCTAACTCGTATAACTCCGCGTTAATTCTAATGGATTCCTAGTATAGTTTCTCTAAGGTCGTTAGAGCGGCTCTAGATCTTATAAGCTTAGTCTTAATGGTATCCTTAAGGCCTTATCTATACATGGTTATTAGTGCCTTGTCCTCCTAGCCTATCTAAATAGCGTAGTGTTAAAACTCCGTAGCGTATTCAGTAGCTAATCATTGTTATTTAAGGCGCTACACTACCTTTCCTACGATAGATTCTTCATTTAAGACTCTAAAGATCTGCCTAAGGCAGGTCTTAAACTAGGCGTAGTCTTTAAAGAGTATCATAACATCATCATTATCATTATCATCGTTTAGGTACTTAGTAAGGTAAGGGTTAATCTATCATTTAGCGTTACTACGCATGTAGGTCGTGATGAAGGAGGCTTTGTCTACGTCATTGATAGTACTTGCTACAAACTTGAAGTATAAGTTAACCTATAGGAGCTATCCTTCAAGCTTAGCGTGATCCCCGTGATAGAGGTTAGGTTTAGCAACCTTGCTAGCGTTGCTATAGGATTAGGTATCATGTGTCTTAAACATCCTTTAAGGGTGTTTAAAATGTTAAGGTCTAGGAGGGCTTATACTAGAGATAGCTTAAGAAGCTTTTAGGTATAAAGGAGCTTAAGGTTCTAGAGCTTAGTTAGTTCTTATTAGAATATTAATTTGCGACATACTGTTGTACTCTAATAGTACGTGGTAATGTTCGTCTATAGGGCGTACAGGGGTGAACTTAGGTAAGCTTGCAATCATAGAGTATAAGATACTAAATAGATTATAATCCTAAGTAAGAGGTTAAACATAACTTCTATAAGGTAGAGGTCAAGTTTATCTATATACTAGTTGCGTCTTATTATCCTACCTATCCTATCCGTCCTAATCCTTTGTAGGGCTTCTAGGACTTCTAGGACGCTAGGATAGTTACGTAATCTTGCTTACTATTCGTGACCTCCTATTTAGTTATAGCGCGTAGCTGGTTATTACATAAGTATAGCGACCCCACTCTTAGATCGTAACATTTAGTCTCTATTAGAATCTTTTTTCCTTCTTAGTAATTTTTATAAGAGGCGCTATAGTCTTTAAGTATCCTATAATAAACTTCTAGTAGAAGTTAGCAAATTTTTAAAAAAATTACACGTCTTTTACTATCTTAGGTTTTAGCTATTTTTTTATAGTTTTAACTTTCTTTAGGTCTATAGCGATGCTGTCTTGTGAAATAATAAACCCTAAGTAGTTCGTCTTTATAATATAGAATTTGTATTTCTTAGGCTATAAAAGTAATTAATACTTTTTAAGCTTCTTAAGCACCTTCTTAACGCGTTTAATGTAATTTTTAAGCGTTTTTAAGGTATACACTAGTATATTGTCTAGGTAAGTAGTTACAAAAACATCTAAGTATTCGTAAAGTGCTTTATTAATGAGCGCTTAAAACGTCGCTAACGTGTTTATTAGTCTAAAAGGCATAATTATGTATTTGTATAAACTATACTAGGTCTTAAAAGCTATTAGCTATTCGTAGCTCTTAGCTATTCGTATTTAATAGAATCTATCTTATATATTAAATTTCGTAATTTACTTAACTTTTTAAAGGTAGTCCATAAGTTTTTAGATTAAAGGAAAAAGATAATAGTTCTTTTTTATAATGTAGTTAAGCTATCTATAGTCTATATAAAGTTATAGCTTTCTATTTTTTTTTAAAAATAAAGAAAATTAGTAAAGCTATTAGGCTTATACTTTCTCGTATATACCTTTGCTTTATATTTTTTTTAATGTAAGTCCGCAGTTCCTTTTGCTAGTCTTGTGTAAGCGAGTATATTAATCTTAAGCATAGCTTCGCGCTTTCTTTTAAGTAAATCTTATAATCCTATTCTTAGTAATCTAGTAATACAGTTTCGTTTTATTCTTTAAATAAATCTTAAAACTCCTCGTATTCTAGTAGTATTGTAGGTTAGGGTTTATTCTTTATAAGCGTAACTCTCTATATCTAGATAACTCCTATTTGCGAAGAGTCCTTTTTATAAATCTTTTTAATCTTATAAGGTAATATCTTGCTAATCTATCTAGTCTAACTAGGTAAGCTCTAGACTACTAAGCTTAATCTTTTGTAGCGTGTTCTAGCAACCTTGCGCGCTAGTTTTTAGCTAAACATTATTCCTTTCTACTAATCTATAGCAGGATTGTGCTTTTTAAGCTAATTATAACTAATTAATATGTCTTTTTTGCTAAGATCTATAATGTTGAGGGCTATTATATCTTTAATTTTAAGTATATAGAATAACACTTCTTAGGTTTCTAACTTTAAGAATCCGTTGCCGTAGGACATTAGTCTGTCGTTAGCTAGTACTACTCGTATTAAACGTTCCTTATCTTAATAGAGTATATCGTATTTTTTAACTACTTGTAGAAAGATAATTATTTATGTAGCTTTACTATCTATAAGTACTATAAGCCTGCATCTATGTACGCGCACCTTTACTTTTAATTAATAAACTAGTAGATCTAGGTGTTGTACGTTATAGAAAGTTATTATAAGAATACTTTTACTAGCGTAACCTTATCTCTAGTAGCATTCTAGTTTTTTAACCTTTTTAGTTTTATTAAAAACTATCTTAATCCTTGTTTTTTAGATAGGTGCGTAAGGTAGCTGCTTTTATAATAGGCTATCTATAACATACGTGCATATTCTATTATATAGTAGAAAAATTAGATAGACTCTATCTAGTTTTTAAATGCACCATACGCGCTAAAATATAGGGGCCTATCTAATTTACAAACTTTAAAAAACTAGATAAGGTCTAAAATAACAGAAGCTAAGGCTGCAATTTTACAGTCTAGTGCAACGTAATACGGCGAATCTAGCGCAGGTTTCTATGTAATAATCTAACGTTAGGCTTGCGAGCAATATAAGTAGAAGTACTAGGAAGTTAATGTTTATAATAGCAACCTATGCGTGTATAAGCAAAGCTAGCGATACTACTACTATTACTAAAATTACGTTGTATAGAGCTAACCTACTACTAATACAAATACTAAAGCGCAACTATAGCTAGCAGTATAAAGTAGTTAAATAGCATTTTTAAATATTCGCGGGTATATCGCATTGCTATTTGTAAGAACTACTATCATGCCGTGGTACGGTCTTAGCTACGTACCTACCTAGACTATAAGCATAAAGAATTCATCCTATCATACAATAGGAAAATCAGATAGACTTAATCTAGTTTTTAGGTACACTATGCACGCTAAAATACAGGGGCCTATCTAATTTATAAACTTTGAAAAACTAGATAGGGTCCAAAACAATGGAAGCTAAAGCTACAATTTTACAGCCTAGTGCAACGCGATACAGCGAATCTAGCGCAGGTTTCTATGTAATAATCTAACGTTAGGCTTACGAGTAATATAAGTAGAAATGCTAGGGGGTTAATATTTATAATAGTGATCCGTACGCGCGTAAGCGAAGCTAGCAACACTACTACTATCACTAAAATCACATTGTATAGAGCTAACCTAGCAGCATGAAGTAGTTAAACAGTATTTTTAAATATTCGCAGGTATATCGCGTTGCTATTTGTAAGACCTACTATTATGCTATAGTACAATCTTAGCTGCGTACCTACTTAGACTATAAGCATAAGGAATCTACCCTAAAGATACGCTAGAAAGTAGTTTTAGCTGCTAGGTCATTCCATTAATGGGCGACTATAGAAGATAAAGTCGTATTTCCTAAGCCTAAATCTAGGCCTATCCCCTACTTAGAAGTATATAAGGATGGATTCATGTGCATAGGGTTAATAGCTAGCAATCAAGCGTGCAGTCACATATATCACATTATACAAAATATCTAGAGCCATTACTAGTCTAAGCACGGCTAGCAGAACACAAGGAAGTAAGGCTAACCTAGCAAAGGCTAGCAGCTAGAGCATCCTATCATGTAGATAGAAGGGGTGTCATACTAAAAGTTCTAGCCCGCAGGCCATCTAGGTAAGCCATTTACGGTCAGCGAGCTTAAGCAAAACTAGCATAGACCTAGCTATAGGGATAAGAATAAGGATATCTAATAAGCTATTACTATGTTATTAAGCTAGGCGACTACTAATATAGAGCTTTCTAAGAAAAGGTAGCAGGACTATATTAACGCTAACTAAGACTAGTACATGTTTAACGCGTATCTAGACTGCGCTAGGTAGGTGAAATATTTAAAAGGCTTAGACTATAGCTAGCTATTAACTACTATCTAGAAGCTAGGGCCTAAGGAGAAAGTATTAAATAAAGTATATTAGGCGTTATAGATAGTTATTTATAAGGCCTAGCAGTCATCGCGGTCTACCATAGTAGGGTTAGTAGCTATAAACTACATTAACTAGCGTAAGGTAAGTAGTATTACTAATAAGAAGCTATTTAACGCATAGTAGATAGGCAAGACTATAGTTAAGTATAGTAGGTAGTAGTTAGAGATCATATAGTACATTTAGTAAACGCACGAATTACTTAAGATTAGCGTAAATAAAAAGTATGAGATCTAAAGCAAGAGGCTACTATACTATTTAACCACCTAGTAGGAAAGGCTATTGCAAAAAATCAAAGCTATAGTAAAGTAAAATGAGGATGAGGATAAGGATGATTAGTTTTCTAAGTCTAATAGCGACGATGAATTTAACGTAGAATAAGAAGAAGAGCTAGAAGAATAAATATTAAAGTTTATATTATAGTTGCTAGACTATAAACTTAAAGATAACGAGTACAGTAGTGCATTAATTAGCGCTATAGCCGTGCTAAGAATTAATGCTAACTATGGGTGAATAACACTATTGCTATACATGCCTAAGCAAGCCGCCATCGTTAACGTGTTGCGTATGTTAGTGTTATACTAGTTAACGCAGATACGCAAGGTCCGTAGAGCCAAGTTAGAAGCAAAAAAGTAAAGTTAGCAGAATATGAAAGACATGGCACCTAGTTATTTTTACTTTGTAAAGAAAATAGCTAACTACTTTATAACGTTAACTAAATACAATGGCGAGCTAACCCACATTGACGTCATCTAACGGTTGAAGGCATATGGGATGAAGATCTGGTACAGCTTTAGCATAGAAGGCGTAGTAGATTAGGTAAATAATATATTATTATACAGTAATATCTACTTTAGCATGCCGCAGTTGTAGTTAATAATCTATGGCATAGTCGCTAGCACGTAGAAGTAATTAATAAAGGCGTTAATGCTATTATAAGTTAATAAGGAGGATAGCGTCCTACTAGGCACCACTACATTACCTAAAATCTATTAGGATAGGCTAGTAGACAACCTAGCTAAGTAGAAAATAAAGTAGAGTTTTATAAAAGATGCCTATAATATAGACACTATCGACGCGGAGTTTCCTTTGACATAGTTAAAGCAGCAGTTAATTAATAAGCCATAGTTAACAAGAGAGTTTGTTAATAAAATAGCGACTAGAGCAGCTATAGCCATTAGCAGGCCCGTAGTATAGAACTAAGACTATATTAAAGTATACTAATAAGCTATAAGAGAGTTCTAGCAAGAGTTAGTAGTATTAGTGCACATAATAAAGAAGTCACTAGTACGGGGAACTAAGCTAGTAATAATCTAGTATAAAAATAGCGTAAATAAAGAGAGTTAAGGGATTTTTATTAAAAGTAAGTTAGTAGTATATGTAACTATATACTATAAAAACATTAGGTAGTTAAGGAGTACTAAAGTAATCTACTAATATTTGCCACGTAAAGTAGGCAAGTTGATAGTGTATTATTTATAGTTCGTACTACTATTCGCGAAGAAGATAGAACGCATGTTAAGCAGCGAGGAAGTTAAGTCTAGCGCGTACATTTAGGAACCTAAGCTAGAGAAGGAATAAATAATGCCCTAGCAAAAAAAGCAGACAACCAACGACCGTTCACGGTAGAGCGTAGGAGGTGAAGGGGAAGATAGAGAAAAAAACAAAAATAAGGAAAAAAACAGCTATATAGTTAAGCTGTAGAATAGCAACTAGGTCAAGCATGCTATCTAAAAGGCTTCGTTAGAGTATATAGGCATTCCCGTGACTATTATAAGATAGAGGCATGAGACTAAGGCAATTTATCGCTAATATATTAATAGCAAGACAGCCGTGTAGACGTTAGTATAGGCTAATGAGGATAATAAAGAAAAGAAGGAAAATAAAGTAGCTAATCTATAGACTAGGCACAGTTCCTATATCAGCGGGTTAATATATGGGCGGTTGATTAGCGAGGCTACGTTTAGTACTAAGTCTAAGCGGGCAGCATTCTAGCAGGTAAGCGAGGAGTAGCACGCATTTTTATAGATGCTATCCGCATTTAAGGCACGGTGCAATAGGGGAATAAGGGTCGCAGCTACCGCATGCAAAGAAGCTACGGAAGAGGAGTACTAATAGTAAAGAATGATATAGCACGTAGACGTTAAAGAGAAGTTATAGAAGTTAGTAAACTAGTAAGTAACGTTCTATAGCATGTAGAAGCTAGTAGTGTAGGCTATTATATAGTAGAAAAGCCCTATAGTAGCAATTATAAAGATAAAAGTAAGCAAGAGCGTGTTATTTATACTGCTAGCGTTACTTTTAAGCAGGGTAACGGTGGTTATCATGCCGCTAGTATCATTATAAAGAAACATAAAAAAGTAGTGTAATAAGTTAAGAATTACGTATATAGAGTAAGATAGCTGTAGGCTACATAAGTAGGCGCAGGTAGTGTTAGTAACGCCTAAGTCCGCTATAAAAGAAGCGTTTAGGCATTTTATAAACCGCTAGCGCGCCATAGGCTAGTTAGATTGGATTGTAGTAAACGAGTGCTATATAATGTTAGATTTAATGCAAAAGTAAAAAGCACGGATGTTAGTATTACGAAGGTTAGTCATAGTAAAGACGCAGATGGTATATTTAATAGTAATATTGCAGCCTAGTAAGAAGGCGTAATTTGCATAGTTAATAAAGTTGCTAGATAAAGAGTAGTACTAGTAGTTCCAAAGGATAACATTATAGCTAAACATCTAATATTAAGTGTAGGAATATGACGTAGAAGAAGAGGAAGAGGCTATATATAGGTTAGTAAAGGGGTTAAAATAGAAGTACCCTAACTAATATAATGTAATAGATTATGCCTAATCTATAGTAGAATAGATCTAGCGTTAAGGTTACTAGCCTAAATCTATAGCATAGATAGGGGTAATCTATAAGAATAAGAGGGCTAATCTATTCTACAGCAACACGTTCTCTTAATAAATTTTGTATGTAAATATTGCTTAGTAGTATTAGGAGCACTAATCCTCTATCTTGCAGCTCTACTTTTTACGTTAGGTGATAGTTAAGGTAAAGGTAGACTTTAGTAGTAATAGAGTTCTACTAGGACGTATAGTCACCCGTAGCAACATTACTACAACTAAGCGCAACCTGCCGTAGGAGAAATAGCAGCCAAACTTAATTACTACTATTGTTTAAGAATACTAAAGAAAACTTTTAGTATCTTCATGAGTATAAGGTGCTTGTCTACAGGGAGCATGCTACTAGTGTATAGAATCTAAACGCGTATCTACATAATTATTATAGTATAGCAAGCAAAGAGAGAGAAAGGATTATAGAGCACTATAAGTACTAGTAGATTAAGAAGCCTAACTAATATAACATGACGGATTATGCCTAATCCGCAGTAGAATAGGTCTAGCGTTAGGGTTACTAGCCTAAATCCGTAGCGCAGATAAGGGTAATCTATAGGAATAGGAGGGCTAATCTATTCTACAGCGACACATTCTCTTAATAAATTTTATATGTAAATATTGCTTAGTAGTATTAGGAGCACTAATCCCCTACCTTATAGCTCTACTTTTTACGTTAGGTAATAGTTAAGGTGAGAGTAAACTCTAGTAGCAATAGAGTTCTACTAGGACGTATAGTTACCTGCAGTAATATTACTACAACTAAGCGTAATCCGCCGTAGGAGAAATAGTAGCTAAACCTAATTACTACTATCATTTAAGAATACTAAAGAAAACTTTTAGTATCTTTACAAGTATAAGGTGCTTGTCTGCAGGGAGCATGCTACTAGTGTATAGAATCTAAACGCGCATCTACGTAATTATTATAGTATAGCAAGCAAAAAAAAGGAGAGGATTATAGAGCACTATAAGTACTAGTAGATTAAGAAGCCTAAGGACGTTAAACTACCGCCGCTGCTAGGACCGCTAATTAAGGAGTTAGGAGAGCCGCTTAATAAGCTTTAATATGCTAAAGAAGATTACAACTTTATTACAATTAATCTAGATAGGCTACGAAAGCACTGCAAGAGCAAGCATAGGTTGCTATAGAAGAGTAATACAAGCACGCTTTTTTAAAAAGTTAAGGTGTAGACGTTCTTCTAGGCTAGTAGGCAGCAGCGATATTTTATCATTAACATAGTAGTTAATAATAGCGCGTCATCCATCCCCTATAAGGTGGCTAACGTCGTCCATGCAAGGCTGGCTGAATAAGAGGTAATAACGCAGGCGTATAAAGAGGAGGCGTAGGTCATAAATGCAAAGGCTATAAAGACTAACAAGACTAGCTAGTTCAAGCGGACAGGATAGCTAGAGTATCTAGCGAAGCAGAATCTAGCGCATCTCGCACATTAGATCCAACTACCTAATTAGTATAAAGTAAAGCTATAGCGTACTATAAAGCTAGTTAAGCTACTAGTAGAGAGGAGTATAGTTAGGCTATAGACGCTTATATAGGAAACAAGATAATAGCTCTAGAGTATAAAATGGCAAGAGGTTAATTAATGGCTAATAGCTTAACTATAGAATCTAGAGAGTTAAGCCTGCTACACTAGCTACATAGTTAAGTTCGTCTGCTACTTTCTACGCATCGTGGCCGACGAGCAGGTAAGGATAAAATAAAGCAGCCGTAGCAAGGACAGCAATAGTAACGTAGACAGTAAGTAGGCTAATAAAGATAATATTTTAGATAATTAGAGTTCTGGGACTAGCAGCACTAGAAGCGACAGCGACGGTAATAGAAATAGCCGCCCGTGCTATTGAAGCGGATGCATAGAAGAGACAGATCTTATAAAAGATGCGCGTGAGCTATTCTACTAAAAGGGCCGTTAGAAGGAGCTAGCAGTAATGCTATAAAAGATGCTAGATGATAATAACAATAATAATAGTTAAGAACCCTAGCTAGAGGTATTACTTACCGCACTTGCATTATTTATCTTTAAGTTTGTGGGTGATTGGCCGTTTAGCAGCAGACTTATTCACTTTCTTACCGTGTTAGGCATTGACGCTAAGGCAAATTGCTTACGCATAGCAAAGAACTACTCATACATGCTCGCCGGCATAGTCTACTGCATAAGGGTGCTTGCTATAAAGAAACTGCTTCTAGCGGCGCGCCGTAACGAGCAGACGGACGAGGACTAGAAACTCTTCTTATATGCGAGAGAGAAGTATCTAGCTAATAGCTCGTATAGTCTAATAAGTAAGGTGATTAGTTTGCTAGCGTATAGCAAGTACGTTGCGATGATAGCTAGCAACTTAGGCAACGCGTACTAGTTAAAAGATAAGAGGATTTTTTACTTAAACGGCTAACTAATCTATATTAGCCGTTTCTGCAAGATAGCTTAGGACATAGTGGCCGAAGCCAAGCAGATACTATAAAAGAAGCTATTCTAGGTAGTAAAAGCTAAGGATTAGTTTATCATTAAGCTAAAGTAGATTATTAATAACGTTATGTTCACCTAGTAAGGCATGTCTTTTATTAAATAGCGTAATAATGGTCTTTAAGACAAGCTAGAGTAGATGCTAACTTAGGCTAAGTAAAGTAAGCAAAGCCATACACTTTAGTTAAGTGATGGTAGGTAGAACGTTAAGCAGGTAAAGTAGTACTTACGTTAAGTTAACTACTTCTTAACGCTACTAATAGTCTGCGTGCATATAACGTCTAAGCAGCTAGACTAAAGGTTAGAAGTAATAATAATATAGTATTAGAATAAGTTGCTATAGGACTGCAACATCTTTATTATAGATAGGTAGGTAATAACGGTAGTCTGCTATTACAAGTCATAGTTACAGTAAAATAAGCTAAAGGTAGTACCGCGCTTTCTCCTATTATAGCTTAGACAGGTTATAGTAATATACTTAGTGTACTTATAGCTATTTTAAGAGTATCTAATAGTATAGATGCTTAGCGGCAGCTTTAGTAACTACGTATAGGCTAATAAGTAAAAGCTATAAGAAATAGATTAACTAACGCGAGCACTTAAGTAGGAGATAGGTAAGAGACTTAGGGTTAAGCTATATACGCTAGACTACTAGCACACGGCTATTAGTATTAGGTAGGTAGTAGTTAGAGAATTATTTAGCAAAGGGTATCAAGATAAAATTAAAGAAACGGAGGAGGCTAAGGTAGATAAAGAGGGAGAAGACTTAGTCAAGCTATAAAGCACGCGAATAATAATGATAGGGGTAAGGAACTACAGCGTGCTGATAGACATCGTTAAGCATCTTAGCATACGCTTAATTAAAGCTTTCTAACTGCTTAGCACGCTATAGCACTGCTTCTTAGGGCTTAAAGGGAGTAAAGGCAAGCAGAAAGAAGCATAGACTAGTAGTAGCGAGGTAAGCAAGGCAAGGAAGAGATGGGAGCGTAGCGGTAGAGATAAGATTAAGGGGAGAAATCTAGCACTACAGTAGAAAGGGACTTAGACGCGAGATAATTAAGATAAGGCTATTAGGAAGGTAATATAGTAGGTGCTTAGTTAAAAAAAGATTAGCTTTTAATTAGTTAAGTAGAAGTAGGCACTATACGTAGTACTTAATAAATAGACGCTGCTTATTATTATGCTTTTAATAGGTGGAGGTAAGAGTCTACTATTTAGTGTACTAGCTTACTTAGAGGGCGCTAGGATAATAGTCATAGTAATACCATATCAAGTACTTATTAAAGACTTAGTAGGCTATATGCGGAAGTATAGTATTAACTATATAAAGTAAAAGCACAGCGAAAGCAACCTAGCAGCCGTAGTAGTAGTTAGCGCGGACGTAGCAAGCAACATAATAAGTAATAGAAACTTCTTAAGCTACGTAAATATGCTAAGCAGCAAAGGGCTACTAGAGCGAGTAGTAGTAGATAAAAGTTATCTTATCTTTACGTTAAGTAACTAGTAGCTAAAGTTAAAGATATTAAAGAATCTTTAACTACTACCATGCTTAATAGTGTTGCTTACGGCAACGCTTCTACTAGTGCGAAAGATAGAGCTATGCAGCAGCATGCTAATCTAGTACATGACGTACGTCTAGGCGAGTACAGTACGGCTGAATACCTAGTATTTCGTGTCATAGTACGAGCTTAGCAAGTTACAGGAAATAGCTATAGCAATAAGTTAGCGACAGCAGTAGCTACTATAAGATAAGGGATAAAAGGGGGTCGTATACTATCGTAGCAAGAAGTAGTACAAGAATATAGCAAAGGCGCTAAGATATGCATACTATTACGATAAGGTCCCTAACTAGGCGGAATAGCTAGAGTAGTAGCTTAAGGATGAAGGGCTTATAGTAGCCACGTTAGCGCTAAGGATGAAGGTAGACTTTCCTAGGATAGTATATATACTACACGTAGAGATGCCGTAGAGCATAATTAACTACGCACAAAAAAGTAAGCGTAGAGGACGGGCTAGTAAGCAAGTAGATTTAGTAATCTTAGTAGAGTATAGCAAGGTAGAGTAGATGATATAGTAGAAGAGCAAAGACTTAGATATATAGGTAATAGGTATGTTCTTAATTAGTAGCAGGTATTAATAAGGGCTAATAAGTAGCTACTTAGATAGCAAGAGGGTAGCGTGCAATGATATCAAGTTAGCCAGGTACGATAGGTGCGGGGAGGGGGTTCGCGAGTAGCAGGATTCATAGGGGGAGGCAAGCATAGAGTAGAAGCAGGTTTAAGGAGTAATAGAAAAGATACAGGAGGAGTATATAATATGCTAGATATTAAGAGAAGTAAGAATGGACAAGTAGTAGAAGTATAAGATGATATAGTATAAGACGTAGCTAAGGTTGACCATAGCAAAGGTAGATAAGTTCTAGTGGGGGATACGTGATAGAGGTAAGAGTTACAGCTATTAGTAGTACTAGGTTAGTTAAAAGTACTACGCGATAGGGGAGAATATTAGCACTCAATGTTAATGGCTAAACGTAGTAGTGCTGCTAGCAAGGGCTGCTACTAAGGTAAAGATAGGGATTTAGATAATTTAAGAGTATAGATATAAGGAGAAGCTTAGTAGAGAGTAGTAAGAGTACGCTATATAGCTAGGAAAATAGTATAAGTAGTAAATATAAGGTAAATACTTTAGCAACGTAATAGCTATTACAATAAGGGTAATACTATTTAAAAGAAGGTATAGTACTATTTAGTCTAATAGTAATAATAATTCAATAGTTAACAGTAGGCTAGAATAGTACTAAACTATATAGAATAGTTAAGTATAATAGTAGTAAACTATCTAGAGTAGTTAAGAATAGTTAAGTACTAAACTATTAAGAATAGTAGAGTACTAAACTATTAAGAATAGTTAAGTACTAAACTATTAAGAATAGTACTAAACTATATAGAATAGTTAAGTACTATTTAATAGTTAATAATAGGCTAGAACGGTAGTAAACTATATAGGATAGTCAAGTAGAATAGTACTAAACTATGTAGGATAATTAAGTAGAATAGTACTAAACTATGTAAGATAGTTAAGTACTATTTAGTTAAACAATAATAATTATAATTATAATAAGCGCCCTCTATACTTATACAAGAGCCTAGATAGTGCCTAGGCCCCTTATATCTATACAAGAGCCTAGGATAGTACCCACGCCCTCTTATACCTAAGGGTACGTGGTAGATACCCGCGTAAGCGCCTTAAGATAGTACCTAGGCCTCCCGTACCTATATAAGAGCCCTAGATAGTGCTTAGGCCCCTTATCCTAAGGCGCTAAATCTAGTGTTATAAGACTAGAATACTTTATTAGTAATACAAGCTATGTATACGGCGTGTATATCTAAGATTTAAGGGTAGACTAGATTATTATTTCATGGGTAAACTAGATTTAGATTCTATTAATAGATTTGCTTTAAATTTAGATATATTTTTCGCACTAACAAGCCGCACTATCTGCAGGATTTGCAGGAACCCAACTTGCGTGGCAGAGCGTAGGTAAAAGAGGTATTATAAGTTAAAGTTATATTATTAGACTGAACAGTACCGAACAGTTCCGCACTATTCACCAGCCTCATCCAGCCTAGCCTCAGTCCTTTCCGATATAGTCCTGTCTCCTGAGCATCTTCGCTCAAGACACAATTCATCCTTTTCACTCCATGCTCTCGGTGCTCAGCTGTCCAATAGTTATGAGCCTGGTCTAGCTTTATCTACTCTATCTGCTATCCAAACGCAAGCGGTCCCTATACCCACGCCTACACAGTCGCGCTGACTATTCCTAATGGTTCTAAACTATCCCGTACACCCACGTACACTATCGCACCCTCGATCATCCTAATCCGCAGCCTATACAAACCCGATCCTGATGGTTCCTAGACAGTTCATTACTGTTCTACACCGTTCAACACCGTCGTTATGCCTCGCGCTGCTTCATATACAGCTGGTGGTGTCGCTGCCTCAGACGTAGTGCTTACTAGTCCTAGAAATTAGGATGAGTGGTACAACGTCTTCAAAGGCAGAGCCATCTCGGCTGGAGTATGGAAGTATCTCAATCTAGAGGATAACAACAAGCCTGCCCTTGAACCGCCTGCCGACCTTACTGCCTCAGCAACTTCAGCTATACAGACACTTTGGAAGGAAAAGAACAAGCGTTACCACATCAATCAACAAAAGGTTGACAGCCTTGCTGAGAAACTACTCTATATGGTTCACTCTTAAGTTGCTGCTCAGCTCAACACCTTTCTAACTCTCTTAGAGAAGCTCTCTATCCTCCACGCTAAATACAACCGTGAAATGGCACTCCGCGAACAAGATACACGCGCTAAGTATCAGGCAATCAAGAAGAAGACACCAGGGAAAGAAGGCTTTGAAGACTGGGCGCATGAGTTTCAACTTATTGTTAGCAAGGCGAAGGAACTTGATCTCCTAGAAGTCAAAGCCTTTAATCCCTAGTACGACCTCTTGAACGTTTGCGCCACGATCCACAACAACCTCGCTACTTCCCTCGTCCTCAACCTTCAAAAGTAAGAACGTGAATATAAGGAAAGACAGGAAGCTCTTACATCTATAACTGTTACGGTTCCTGCTACTATTAACGTAGCTAGTAAAGAGATTACTCTATAACGTGAGGTAACCATACCACCTAATTAGCTTCCAATTCTAGACAGCTATACACTTAAGTACCTGGTTTCCAAATTCATCAATTCAGCAGCTATGGTGTCCGTACGTACCTTAGGATACACCCAGCACACTGCCTTTCCAACAACCTTCAATGGTAAAGGATCCCCATATGATGGAAATAGTTTAGTTCCCCCTAATCCTTATGCGCGGTCTGAATCCTGCAAAAGAACTAACTTAAAAGTGGATAAGGATGAAGATGTTTCCAGCTAAACTAAGAGACCGCACTAAGGCAAGCCCTGTCCCTATAGTAATAGTAAGTCTCATGGTAGCTACTAGAGAAACTGTCCTTACATTATTCTAACTAACCGCCCTAAGAGCTTTAAAGTTGACAAAGTGTGTTAATCTAATCTCCGCCTATGGCTATAGGAAGGAAAAACCAACTAACAGAATAAATGGAAGGACATCCTTAACAATATCTAGAGAAAAGCCCATGAAAACTCTGCTTTCTAAGCCTAGGCATCCTAAAGCTAATCAGATCAATCCTATCTTAATGCTAGAGACTAAGCTTCGGACACTAAAGGGCGCCTAATAGGGCTAGTCACTACTAGCTATACTACTCTTAGAATTACCTAGAAGGATCCTCCCTTCCCACTAGCTCACTCCTAGACTCTCAATTGTAGCTCTAATGTGCACGTCTGCAATAACCCGCTTAAATTCACATAGGAACGTCCTGCCTATAATGAGTTTATTAGTAGTAGAGATAGCACATCACCTATAGTTGCTTAGGGAAAGTGTAAAGTCATCCTATTAACCCTATCTAGCCCTTAGCCCTTTATCTTACTAAACGTTGCGTTCATCCTAAACTTCATTACGTTACTAGTTTCCCTTTCCTAGCTTAGAGGTGGTAGTATTCACTTTAACTCTAGACGCTTAGTGCTATATAGGTTAGACCAAAAGTCTAATCTAGTGTAATGCAAAGTAATCCAGAATGGAGGCCATTATCTCCTAGTTGCTTAGAAATCTCTGGTTACTAATTCCTTAGGAATAGTTCAGCATAGTTAAGAACTGTTCTTAATGGATCAGAACTGTTCCATCCTAACACTTCCGTCTTAAACTCTGCTAGTGGCTCAGCACTACGCCATGACTACCCGTCAGCGCCTGCGCAAGTCTGCAGCTCCGCGCAAACCCCAAGTTCTTACTAGCTTTGAAGCTCATATCCTTCTTAGGCATCTGGGTCCTGAACCACTAGAACACCTTGCTACAGCTTCTACTAGTATTCAGATTACTTCTCCTCCCCTAGCTACGAAGGACTGTCCCTAATGCAGTGCTAACAAAGCAATAGAGCAAGTATCCTAGAGAAGTAAACGCGAGCAACCTCTACTTAAGCCTTTCGACTCCATTGCTATTGATATTATTGAGCTGGACGTTAACACCTTTACAGGGGAACGCTATGTGTTTCATGCATACGATCTCTTCTCTAAGTTCAACTTTGTTTTCATTATCAAGAAACGGCGGCAAGATTACCTTCTGAAAGCCTTTCAAGATCTCGATGCCCTTATTAAGCGCTAGTTTAATACGGCACCGCAATGTCTCTATCTTAATGGTGAACGGGGATATAGCTTTCAAGCTCTAGATGACTCCTTAGTATCCTACGCAGCATTAGAGGGAATACAACTGTAGCTTTAGTCACCTAATACTCTAGCTTAGTTAGGCCACGCTGAACGCTCAGGTAAGTCTCTTATCAAACGTACCCGTTTACTTAGAACTACTTCAGGTCTTCCTCTTCACCTCATTAGAGAGATGTACTCATATACTGGGTATGTACTCAATTAGACACTAGTCAAAGCTCTTGATTAGAAAACTCCTTTTGCAGTTGCATATCAATGGCTCCCTTCTCTCTCCCATCTCCATATGTATGGTTGCCGTGTGTACGCTCTCCGCAAGCACATTAAGCGTAAAGACAAGCTCTCCCCTCGAGCACTTATTAGCTACCTCATTGGTGTTGACTCCAGAAACATCTATCGAGTATGGCTACCCAGAGCAAACTCATTTGGCCATCAAGGCAAGGTCATTCGCAGAGTTGCTATCAATCAATCAAGTCCTCAGGTCGACGTCAATTTTTACCTGATTGATTAGTTCAATCAGGTCAATCCTCCGGCCATACAATTTTACTATCAAATCAGATATCAGCGATTTCCTGATTGATCGAACTGATCGAATT
>ML976980.1:7992-37640 GCA_010015675.1 Byssothecium circinans | reverse complement strand
CAATATTAACGACTACGCTGAGCAGCACGTTAAGCCTCTAAGAGCTGATACCACCGCCGCCTATATCAACAGTACTGATGAGTTTGAGCGCTGGTAGAATAACGAGCCAGGCGTCCCTAAGGACCACCACTACCGTACAGATCCTATTAGGTACTAGTTATCTATTAGAGATAGGTTTCCCTGCCTTTCTCAGTTGGCCATTGATCTCCTATCGATTCCAGCGTCCTCTTGTTACTGTGAGAGGATGTTTTCCGAGGTTGGCGATATGATGGAGCCAAGACACCGTAAAATGAGCCCCTAATTGCTCTCTACAATCACGTGTGTGAGAGCTTGGCGAAAGGCTGGTTTTGGAGCCCCTAGGGCTACTTCAGACAACGACAGCACTATAGAGCTCTCAGAGCAAGAGATCCAGGATATCTATCATATATCAGAGTGGGATGATGCCTTCTAGCTCCTTATACACAAACACTATCCCTAAGAGATATATTTAGGGATCAAATTAATCAATCATTAATTAATTCACCTCCTAAATCATCACCAGGTCAATCAGGTCAGTTCTCGAGGGCTCCGAGTACCAAATCAGGTCCAATTCACCTCTAAAAACTGACCTGATTGATTGATAGCAACTCTAGTCATTCGTACGCGTGATGTTACATTTGATGAATCGTTCTTCTACGGCTCTCACGATGGTGAGATGCTAAGGGGAATAGCATTGAAAGACGTGGTGCAGATGATTGAACTTAATGACCTAATTAATCCTCTAAATAGTGACGCATCTTTAGTCCCTAAAGAAGAAAGCGAACCTAAATTCAATAGTACTATAACTAATACCTAGTCTATCACCATTCTATTAACTGAAGCAATCCTGGCTTCAGCTGCGTCCCGCACTTCTAATTAACCTGATCCTAATCCTTATCTAACTCTAGAGTCTATAGGCCCCCTATCTAGACTCAATAGTTCTACTCTATCATGGAATAGTTCTCCACTATTACGTGATACTCTAGCTACATCTTTAAACGCAATCTAGCTCCTAAACTAACGGAAGCGCAAGTACACTACTAATAAGCACCTGTAAGTGGAGAATGTACTTAATCACTAAACTCACACTTATATACTAGACGCACTTATGGCTTACTAGACTACACTTGTTTCTACTTCTCTTACCTAGAAAGAGAGAATATATAAATCCTAACTTCCACCTCTACCATGCTTTTAGTCTAAGGTTACTAAACTACTAATCCATCTTCACTCTAGTTTTATGGTAGCCTATCAAGCTAAACTTAATACTATTGCACGTAAAGAAACCTTCTAAGAGATCTCCTTTAGTAATATTAACTCTACTTAGACCTAGATCCTTCCACTTATATAGGTGTTTACATACAAGTTTAATAGTAACTAGTTGATTAAGTTTAAAGCACGCATCTGTATTAGAGGTAATCTCTAGACAACAGCCGAAGACACCTAAGCCATGACTCTTGCTATCTGGATCTTCTAAGCACTTATGGCTATTGCTACTTATTTCAACCTTAAAATCTAATAATATAACGTTGTTAACGCTTTTACCAACGTATTACTTCTAAAGCCCATATACACATGGCAACCTGAAGGCTTCTCTAATCCTAATCAAATATGGGAACTTTAACGCGCCCTCTATAGCCTCAAAACATTACTACTTCTCTAGTACAATGACTTTACGGCAACCCTTCAAGCTCTTGGTTTCTCTCTAATCCTTGACGCTAGCTGCCTTTAGACTAATGATAAGGTTATTATCTTCTTCTACGTTAACGATATTATTACTATGGCAAAACCTAGGTACTCTTCTACTCTTAATGATTTTAAAAAGAAGCTTGCACTGCACTATAAGATTACTAACCTTAAAGACCAAAACCACCAAACGTTCTATAGTGTTACTGTGTATTAAAACCGTGAAGATAGTGACCTTTAGCTCTTATAGAAGGTTTTCCTTAACACTATCTTTTATAAATATATAGCACTAAAGCTGTGGTCTAAGTGTCCTCCTACTCCTCTCCCTTCTAAAGCCCTAGTATCCTTAACAGGCAATAAGAATCCATATAACGCAGAGCGTTATGCTTAAATTATTAGCTCTATTAGATATACTGCAAGTGCTACTTGACCAGACGTCTCTAAAGCTTACTTAAAGCTAGCCAAGTTCCTTACCAATCCTTTTAATTGTTACCTTACTGTAGCTTACTAGTGCCTTGCCTATCTCTTCTACACGCAAGACAAATCAATCTATTACTCCGCAAATAATGACACTGCAGTCAACTAGTTCATGGATTAGGAAGAAGTTGATTTCTTCCTAGCCACTGATGCGTCTTATACTAATTACAAGGAGACTTATAGGTCCACATAAGGCTAGGTCTTCATATTCTTTAGCGGACTAATTGATTGGAACTCTACTCTCTAACGCTGCGTTACAAAGTTAACCACTGAAGCTGAGCTCATTACGGCCTCATCTAGAGCAACCTGGCTGATTTAGTGGTGGCGCCTTCTCAAAGACCTAGGTCTACACTTCTAACATGAGCAAATCCTGCTTTGTAATAATTAGCAAACGTTAAGCCTTCTTACTAAAGAAGCACCCTAGCTTAAGATAACCCTTTGCTATGTCAATATCCATCATCACTGGCTCTGTTAAGTAACGTAAGATAGTGTAATCCATCTACTCTATGTAGAAACCAAAGCATAACTAGCTGATGGCTTCATAAAGCTACTCACCCGTTAAAAGCATAATGACTAGGTAAAAGGCCTTAACCTATCTAACGTCCTGTTACACATCTAAGAACCAGTCTTATCTTAACCTTCCTAACAACCTGTCACTTCCTAGAATAGTTCCTAACCGTTCCAAATATGGTTGCTATTTATAATCCTGACAGTTCCTATATGGTTCGTCACTGTTAACTAGTCTAGTTTAGTCTATATGTAGTTAATCTACTGTGGGCTTCCTTTTATTCTAGTCTAGCTTATAGCTACCTCTCTCTTTTCCACTAGGTCTATATAGCTGTTAGCAACTAAGCTATTCTCCTTATTTCCGCTGTGTCTATATGGCTGGTAGCAAATGGTGTAGCTTAGAAAGTCCTCTTAAACAGAATATATCAGTTTAACTTCTAGTGAAGACGTTCCTTAAAGTACTAGCGTGTGTGAACTAACTTCGTGATAGGTTAGACTAGCTATCTAACCCCATGATGACTAATCAGAGTCACTATATTTTAAGGTAAACGCTAAGTCTACCGTCTAGTTGTAGCAACCTAAAGTCTGCCGTCTAGTTGCAGCACCCTTGTTAGAAGAAGTCTCTGCAGCACACTACTAGTGGACTCTCTTCCTAATCTAATATAGTTAACCTACTATGGATCCTCTGAAGTTTTAATGCAGCGCCCTAGCTGTAGCTAGACTTCCGCAGTTTCAATCTGATCTAATACAGTTAACCTACTGTAGATCCTCTGAAGTTTTAATGCAGCGCCCTAGCTGTAGCTAGACTTCCGCAGTTTCAATCCAATCTAATATAGTTAACCCACTATAGATCCTCTGAAGTTTCAATGCAGCACCCTAGCTGTAGCTAGACTTCCGTAGTTCCTTTTAGTCCGTATGCAGTTAACCTACTGTGGACTCCCTAATCTAATCCTAATCCTTAGTTTTAAACTAGCCACAATAGTACTATACTATTAGTGACAGTGATTAACCGTCTATTCTTAACATGACAGTTCCTAACCGCTCTAAGACGGTTGCTGTTTACATCCTAATTAATCTGATTACTCTCTAGATGACAGTTCTCTACTATTCTTAAACGGTTCCTATCTGTCTACCATCCAATCATTCTGATCAACCTAGACTAATCCACCATTCTAATACGGTTCTCTACTATCTTTAAATAGTTCATTCTAGACGTTCTAGTCTCACTATACTTATACAGTTCCTTATAGTTCGCTACTATTTAAGAACCGTCCTATATCACTTTAGTGTCAAGTAAGTAATCCAAACTAAGTACTAAGAGCATTCTTACTACATAATAGGGTAAGCTTTGCACCTAAGACTTCTAAAGCTTAGGGGGTAGAGCTTATAGTACTATTCTAAACTATTCTAAACTATTCTAAACTATTCCTGTTTCTGTCCTTCTATATTAGATACACCTTATCATTTTCCTATTCTAGGTTTAAGGTGATTGCTGAGTCCTCTCTATTCAGTCCACTTGCTGCGCAGCTACATAAGAACCTGCTAGCCTTTAGAGATTCCTTCTTTCACCACTTTCCCACTAGGTTTAGTGTTTTGCTAGAGTTATCTTGTATCTATATCCTGCTTCTTTCTCGTCCTGTCTCACTCTCCTTGACATGCTAAGGGGGTGGGGGGTGTCCTACACTAATAGTTCTTAACTGTTCTTTCATCTCACCAGCCATCTGGCTGAGCTAAGGGGGTGTGTTGGACTGAATAGTACTAAACAGTTCCGCACTATTTACTAGCCTCATCCGGCCTAGCCTCAGTCCTTTCCGATATAGTCCTGTCTCCTAAGCATCTTCGCTTAAGACATAATTCATCCTTTTCACTCCATGCTCTTAGTGCTCAGCTGTCCAACATATATTAATAAGGGGATTAGTAGTATGCTACTAAAGAAAGGACTAAGCGAAATATGGAGCCTAGCTACTATAATTAGGGTAAAGAGAAAGATATATAGTAAGTTTAACAGTACGTTTAAGGTAGGTATTATAGATCTAGCGTGTTAGCATAGCTAAAGCAAGCATAGCATGTTAATATTTCTAACATTTAGTAGAGTACTAGGTAGCTATATGCAAGGAGTACTAGTATGCAGTATAGCTAAACTAGATTAAGGGCTATTTGCAGAAGTAGCATAAGATCAAATGCAAAGACGCTAGCGAAATAGGATTAGAGGTCCGTAGCTGGGCAGGCGTTGTATAGTATCCTAGTAAGTTTGTAGCACTAAGCTAGATTATAGCGGCCTATCCTTAGTTACCTATATATATAGATAGGTTATTATGCTAGTTAAACCTAAGGTAGTGTTAGCAAATATTATAGACTATTAAGAGTATAAAGCAATATTAGCATAATAACTACTAAAGATAGTTAGCAGAAAAGAAACGTAGGCAACTAAGTTAGATAAAGAAGAAAAAGTTATAAGCATGGATAGAATAAGGATACACGCGTGTGTATTACTAGCAATTATTTAGTAGCTACTATGGTTTATAGTATTTCTAGGTGCACGCGCTTAATAAAGGTCTAGCAGGCGGCCTAAAGCCCGTTCCTATAGACGGCGATGCAGCATAGGCGCGAGTAGGCGAGCAGATAGCTAAGGCGTAGAAGAGTATCAAAAAACAGGCATAGAATACTATCTAGGATGGTGAAAAAGATGAGGTAAACCCGTGGTTAGAGCAGACGCAGTAGTTGCCGTATTTAGTAGGCATAGAAAGGCCTAATTTATTAGCATGTATTAAGGAACCTATTGCTGACCTTAACCCTAGGAAGAACAAAGAAGTAGAGCCTATAGAAGCAGCGATTTAGGCGGCTATAAAGGGGTTAGCGCGGTTTAGCTAAGCGTTTATTATAGATTAGATTAGCGTGTTTATACGGTTAGAGGCAATTTAAATTAAAAAGCACTAGACGCGGTTCTAGCTATTGCAGCTATATATAAATAAAGATGCTATTGTTAAGCACGCGCGGCCATAGTAGCAGATGTTGATATTTTTTACACGCACGTAGAAGGAGCATACGTAAAAGAGCCCTAAATACTAGTTTACACGCTAGCAGCAAGAAGCATAGAAGGCGTTAGTTAGGCAGGCAAAAAGAAAAGTAAAAGAAGAAGAAGTAGATAAAGAAGATATAGAAAAAAAGATAGGAGATATAGACAAGATAATAGATAAGGTTAATAAAGAGATAAAGGAGGTTAATAAGGCGATAAAAGAGGAAGAAGTAAAAGAGTAGTAGGGCTAGGTAGAAAGTATCAAGCATAGTAAGCTTAAAAAGTTATTAAAAGTCTAGAAAGCGTATTTAGAGTTTTGTATTACGTTATTAAACTAGTCTATTACGCGTAAGGAGTATAATAGCCTATTAGTGTGTACGTTAGCAGTATTAAGCGTTAAAAAGAATAGGTAGAAGGGCCCTAAGTAGTATCCACTAATATTATTAGTAGTTATTAAGGTAGCCTAATTTATAGTAGTGTAGCAGGCGTTAGAGTTATCTAAGCTATTTAATAACAAGTTTAACAATAATAGTGCGTATAAGAGCAACGGTAACCACCCGCTATGACACTAGCCTAGAGGATGTTTGTAGTTTGTTAAAAAGATAATAGATAAGTTTATAATGCGAAGTAGCTACGGCCTAATGCAGTAGATATTAGATTTGTGAACGTATAGGTTAAAGATCTATTATAACACTACGTCGCGCAGGCATGTAGAGTGGATAGGTAGAGATGAGTTATTATATAAAAAGTTATAGTTTAATATAGCTTAGTTCCGCGGTATAGTACATAGGGTAGCGATTAAAAGCTAGTAGTTATTAATAGAGAAGTTAATGTTTAGTAATAGCAAGACTACTAAGCTAATCCCTAGCGTCCTGTAGAAGAGCATACGAGACAACCTAACTAATAAGTGGCCTAGATGGAATTTTTTAAAGGACTATCACACCTGCATGCCTATAGATAGGGAGAGGTAGTTGTTTAAGCAGGTAAGGAAGAATATTAGCATCTAAAATAGATTTATAAAGCTAGGAACCCGTTTAGAGGTAAACTAAAAAGCCGTTAAATGGTACATAAGGCATATTATTAAGTTCTAGAAGAAGTTAGCCGTATTAATGCACATAGCTAGCGAATAGCTAGTAAAAAGGCTAGAAACATTAAGCATCTATTATAGCAATACTATTAAAGGCGGGCACCACAACATATTTATTAAGGACAGTATAGTAGTGTTTGTAACGCGGTACTATAAGAGATATAACATTAGTAGCAACGTTAAGATTATCTACTAATATTTGCCACGTGAGGTAGGTAAGTTAGTTGTATAGTATTTATAGTTAGTATTACTATTCTAGTAGTAGTTAAAGGCGTTAGTATAGGAGAAGAAAGTAGTTTTATCATATATATAGCTAGCTAACGTTAACAGACGCAAGTAGACGGTGGAGCAGTTACGGGAAGCGTTAAAGTGTAAAAGCTAGATTAAAATAAAGTAAAAGTTAATAATTTTAGTATACTACAAGATTGTAATTTGTATTAGCCAGCGATTTTTACGCGGATCCACGGCGTTTAGGAGCGAAAAGGGAGAGAAGAACGAAGAGTAGAATAAAAAGAACATAAAAAGGTTAATTATAGATAAGTAAGCTAGACATACAGCCTATATCACGGGGTTGATATATGCGCGAGGGATCATAGAGCAAGCTAGAGCCGTAGCCAACAAAAGACAGTAATTCTAGGCGTTAAGCATGAATTAGCATTAATTTTTAGAGTTCTAGAGCGGCGTAGAGGAGGAGATGGTAAGTAAGAAATAAAAGAAAGCTCCATATAAGAGTAAAGTAAATAAGGTAAGAATAGATTAATAGAGGCGGTTAAGAAAAATAGACACGATAGCGCAGTTAAAGTAGATAATAGGTAGGACAGCTAAGTTCCGTAGCGTGTAGAGAGAAGCTGTAGACACTATTATTGCAGGCGAAAGCCCTATCATAGGCGTAATACTGATAGGTGGTAGAAAGAGTTTATTATTCATGTTGCTAGCATAGGCAGAGTAGGGCGGAATAAGCGTAGTCATAGTTCTATTAATTGCGTTACAAGGAAACATAATATAGTAGTGCAAGTTGTTAGAGATATCATATATAGCGTAAGAAAGACGCTATCTACCTAACGCAGTGGCGGTAGTATTAGTAACGCCTAAATTAGTAGTAAAAAAAGAGTTTATAACATTTTTAAACTAGTTATAGGCGACACGGCAGTTAGATTAGATCATGATTAATGAGTGTTACATTGTATTAAACTAGTAGTATACGTTCCACAAGTAAATATAGTAGTTAGGGTAATTAGTAGTAGTAGAGACGTAGATAGTAATATTAATAGCAACGTTACTACCCCATGAGAAGGATAAATTGTTCCGGCAAATACATTTTTAATAAGAGTAGGTTAAGATGTTCTAGGCAAGGACAACACGGACGAATGTGGCATATCAGGTGGTTAGGTTAGATAAAGCGTTAAAGAAAGAGAAAGTAAAGACCGTTGTAGTAAATATAGCATAGCAAAAGTGTAAGCAGTATAAGGCAGGCAAAGTAGTAATATATAATAATTCCGTAGCAAAGGTAAAGAAGTTAGTAGAATAGTTAAAGTGCAATACATATTTCTACGATGCCGTAGGCAAGGCAAGCATATTAGGCGAGTTCATAGCTAGCAAATAGTAGGTAATAGTAGCAACGAGCGTATTAAGAATAAAAGTAGATATATCTATCTTAAGGCGCTAAATCTAGTGTTATAAGACTAGAATACTTTATTAGTAATACAAGCTACGCATACGGCGTATATATCTAAGATTTAAGGGTAGACTAGATTATTATTTCATAGGTAGACTAGATTTAGATTCTATTAATAAATTTGCTTTAAATTTGGATATGTTTTTCGCACTAACAAGCCATACTATCTGCAGGATTTGCAGGAACCCAACTTGCGTAGCAGAGCGTAGGTAGAAGAGGTGTTATAAGTTAGGGTTATATTAATAAAGGGATTAGTAGTACGCTACTAAAGGAAGGACTAAGTAGAACGTAGAGCCTAGCCACTATAATTAGAGTAAAGAGAAAGATATATAGCAAGTTTAATAGTATGTTTAAGGTAGGTATTATAGATCTAGCGTGTTAGCATAGCTAAAGTAAGTATAGCATGTTAATATTTCTAACATTTAGCAAAGTACTAGGTAGCTATGTGCAAGGAGTGCTAGTATGTAGTATAGCTAGACTAGATCAAGGGCTATTTGCAGGAGCAACACAAGATTAAACGCAAAGACGCTAGCGAAATAGGATTAAAGGTCCGTAGCTAGGCAGGCGATATATAGTATCCTAGTAAGTTCATAGCGCTAAGCTAGATTATAGCAGTTTATCCTTAGTTACCTATATATGTAGATAGGTTATTATACTAGTTAAACCTAAGGTAGTATTAGTGGATATTATGGACCATTAAGAGCATGAAGCAATATTAGCATAATAACTACTAAGGATAGTTAGCAGGAAAGAAACGCGGGCAACTAAGTTAGATAAAAAAGAAAAGGTTGCAAGCGCGGATAGAATAAGGATACACGCGTGTATATTGCTAGCAATTATTTAGCAGCTACTATAGTTCGTAGTATTTCTAGGTGCACGCGCCCAACGAAAGTCTAGCAGGCGGCCTAGAGCCCGTTCCCATAAACGGCGATATAGCATAGGCGCGAGTAGGCGAGTAAATAGCTAAGGCGTAAGAGAGTATTAAAAAATAGGCATAAAACACTATCTAGGATAGCGAGAGAAATGAGGTAAACCTATAGTTAAAGCAGACGCAGTAGTTACTATATTTAGTAGGCATAGAAAGGCCTAATTTATTAGCATGCATTAAAGAACCCATTGCTAACTTTAACCTTAAGAAGGATGAAGAAGTAGAGCCTATAGAGGCGGCTATTTAGGCGGCCATAGAGGGGTTAGCGCGGTTTAGCTAAGCGTCTATCATAGATTAGATTAGCGTGTTTATGTAGTTAGAGGCGATTTAAACCAAGAAGCACTAGACGTGGTTCTAGCCGTTGCAGCCATATATAAATAAGGATGCTATTATCAAGCACGCATGGCTATAGCAGTAGATGTTGATGTTTTTTACACGCACGTAAAAAGAGTATACGTAGAAGAGCCCTAAATACTAGTTCACACGCTAGCAATAAAAGGCATGGGAGGCGTTAGTCAGGTAGGCAAAAAGAAAAGTAAAAAAAAAAAAGGCAAATAAAGAAGATATAAAAGAAGAGATGGGAGATATAGATAAGATAATAGATAAGGTTAATAAAGAGATAAAGGAAGTTGATAAGGTGATAAAAGAAGGAGAAGCAAAAGAGTAGTAAGGCTAGGTAGAAGGTGCTAAGTATAGTAAGCGTAAAAAGTTGTTAAAAGTCTAGAAAGCATATTTAGAGTTTTATATTACGTTATTAAACTAGTCTATCACGTGTAAGGAGTATGATAGCCCATTAGTATATACGTTGGCGGTATTAGGCATTAAAAAGGATAAATAAAAAGGCCCTAAGCAGTATCTGCTAATATTATTAGTAGTTATTAAGGTGGCCTAATTTATAGTAGTATAGTAAGCGTTAAAGTTATCTAAGCTATTTAATGACAAGTTTAACAATAATAGCGCGTATAAGAGTAATGGCAGCTGCCCGCCACGATATTAGCCTAAAGAATGTTTGCAGTTTATTAAAGAGATAATAGATAAGTTTATAGTATAAGGTAGCCACGGCCTAATGTAGTAGATATTAGATTTACGGACGTATAGGTTAAAGATCTATTATAACACTACGTCACGCGGGCATGTAGAGTAGATAGGTAGAGACGAGTTATTATATAAAAGGTTATAGTTTAATATAGCCTAGTTCCGTGGTATAGTGCATGGGGTAATAACTAAGAGCTAGTAGTTATTAATAAAAGAGTTAATATTTAGCAATAGCAAGGCCACTAAGCTAATCCCTAGCATCCTATAGGAGAGCATACGAGATAACCTAACTAATAAGTAGCCTAGATAGAATTTTTTAAAAAACCATCGCACCCGCATGCCCGTAGATGTGGAGAGGTGGTTGTTCAAGCATGTAGGAAGGAATATTAGCATCTAAGATAGGTTTATAAAGCTAAGAACCCTTTTAGAGGTAGACTAAGAGGCCGTTGAACAGTATATAAGGCGTATTATTAAGTTCTAGGAGAAGTTAGCTATATTAATGCATATAGCTAGCAAATAGCTAGTAAAAGGGCTAGAGATATTAAGCATCTATTATAGCAATACTATTAAAGGCGGGTACTACAACATATTTATTAAGGATGGCATAGTAGTGTTTGTAACGCGGTACTACAAAGGATATAACATTAGTATTAACGTTAAGATTATCTACTAATATTTACCGCGCAAGGTAGGTGAGTTAGTCATATAGTATTTATAGTTAGTATTACTATTCTAGTAGTAGTTAAAAGCGTTAGTATAAGAGAAAAAAGTAGTTTTATCGCATATGTAACTAGCTAACGTTAACGGACACAAGTAGACGGCGGAGCAGTTATAGGAGGCATTAAAGCGTAAGAGCTAGATTTAGATAAAGTAAAAGTTAACAATTTTAGTATACCACGAGATTATAATTAGCATTAGCTAGCGATTTTTACGCGGATCTACGGCGTTTAGGAGCGAAGAGGGAGAGGAGAATAAAAAGTAGAATGAAAAGAATATAAAGGGGTTAATTATAAATAAGTAAGCTAGACATACAGCCTATATTATGAGGTTGATATATGCGCGAGGGATTATAGAGTAAGCTAGAGCCGTAGCCAATAAGAAATAGCAATTCTAGGCGTTAAGCACGGATTAGCATCAATTTTTAAGGTTCTAGAGCAGCGCAGAGGAGGAGACAGCAAGTAAGAAGTGAAAAAGAGCGCCGTATAAGAGTAAAGCAGACAAGGTAAGGATGAATTAATAGGGGCGGTTAAGGAAAATAGACGTAATGGCGTAGTTAAAGTAGATGATAGGTAGAATAGCTAAGTTCCGTAGCGTGTAAAGAGAAGCTATAAATGCTATCATTATAAGTAAGAGCCCTATTATAGGCGTAATACTAATGGGTGGTAAAAAGAGTTTATTATTTATATTACTAGCATAGGTAGAGTAGGGTGGGATAAGCGTAGTTATAATTCCATTAATTACGTTATAAGAAAACATAATATGGTAGTGTAAGTTATTAGGGATATTATATACAGCGTAGGAGGGACGCTATCTACCTAACGCAGCAGCGGTAGTATTAGTAACGCTTAAATCAGTGGTAAAAAAGAAGTTTATGACGTTTTTAAACTAGTTACGGGCGACATAGCAGTTAGATTAGATCGTAATTAATGAGTGTTACATTATATTAAACTAGCAGTACACGTTCTATAAGTAGATGTAGCAGTTAGGGCGATTAGTAGCAGTAGGGACGTAGATGTAGTAGTTAGGGTGATTAGTAGTAGTAAGAACGTAGATAGTAATATTAACAGCGATGTTGCTGCTCTATAAGAAGAATAAGTTGTTCTAGCAAATGCATTTCTAATAGGAGTAGGTTAGGATGTTTTAGGTAAAGATAATACAGATGAATGTAGCATATTAGGTAGTTAGATTAGATAAGGCGTTAAGAAAAAAAGAAGTAAAGGCCATTATAGTAAACATAGCGCAGCAAAAGTATAGATAGTATAAAGTAGGCAAGGTAGTAATATATAGCAATTCTATAGCAAAGGTAAAGAAGTTAACAAAATAGTTAAAGTGTAATGCATATTTCTACGATGCCATAGGTAAGGCAAGCATATTAAGCGAGTTTATAGCTAGTAAATAGCAGGTAATAGTAGCAACGAGCGCATTAAGAATAAAGGTAGATATACCTAGCATCTAGTGTATTATTTATATAGATTAGCCACGAACGATATTAGATTACACGCAAAAGAGTAGCAGGGTAGAGCGTGATAGATTACAGAGCAAGGCCATCATTATAAGGTAGAAAAAAGATAGATAAACGTGTAATAATAAGCAAACTAAGGTAAAGCAGGCGTTAGTGCAGTTATATGTAAAAGGCGAGGACGAAGTAGCATAGTATAGGAGGGTAGTATTAAACAAGTATTTAGATAAATAAAAGATAGAATAGGTAGGATACAAAGAAGAAAAAGAACTATGCGACGTTTACAGAGAGCCTAACTAAGAGGACACGACGGATCATGCCTAATCTGTAGTAGAATAGGTCTAGCGTTAAGGTTACTAGCCTAAATCCGTAGTATAGATAGGGGTAATCCGTAAGAATAAGAGGGCTAATTTATTCTATAGCAACATGTTCTCCTAATAAATTTTGTATATAAATATTGCTTAGTAGTATTAGGAGTACCTATCCTCTACCTTGCAGCTCTACTTTTTACGTTAAGTAATAGTTAAGGTGAGGGTAGATTCTAGCAGTAATAGAGTTCTACTAGGATGCACGGTCGCCTATAGCAATATTACTATAACTAAGCGTAACCCGCTATAGGAAAAATAGCAGCTAAACCTAATCACTGCTATCGTTTAAAAATACTAAAGAAAACTTTTAGTATCTTTACGAGTATAAGGTGCTTGTCTGCAGGGAGCATGCTACTAGTATATAGAATCTAAACGCGCATCTACGTAATCATTATAGTATAGCAAGCAAAGAAAGAGAGAGGATTATAGAGCACTATAAGTACTAGTAGATTAAGAAGCCTAAGAACGTTAAACTACTGCTACTGCTAAGACTACTAATTAAGGAGTTAAGAGAGCTACTTGATAGGCTTTAATATGCTAAAGAAGATTACAACTTCATTACGATTAATCTAAACGGGCTACGAAAGCACTGCAAGAGCAAGCATAGGTTGCTATAGAAGGGTGATACAAGCACGCTTTTTTAAAAAGTTAAGGTACAGACATTCTTCTAGGCTGGCGGGTAGCGGCGATATTTTATCATTAACGCAGCAGTTAACAATAGCGCGTCGTCTATCCCCCGTGAGGCGGCCGACATCATCCGTGCAAGGCTGGCCAAATAGGAGGTAATAACGCAGGCGTATAAAGAGGAAGCGCAGGTCATGGACGTAGAGACTATAAAGACTAATAAGACTAGCTAGTTTAAGTAGATAGGATAGCTAAAGCATCTTATAAAGTAGAATCTAGCGTATCTTACACATTAGATCTAACTGCCTAATTAGGGTGAAGTAAAGCTATAGCGCGCCGTAAAGCTAGTCAAGCTACTAGTAGAGAGGAGCGTAGTTAGGCTATAAACGCTTGCATAGGAAATGAGACAGTAGCTCTAGAGTACAAAGCAGTAGAAGGTTAATTAATAGCTAATAGCTTAACTATAGAATCTAGAGAGTTAAGCCTACTACGCTAGCTATATAGTTAAATTCATCTGCTACTTTCTACTTATCATAGCTAATGAGTAGGTGAGGATAGAATGAAGCGGCCATAGTAAGGATAGTAACAGTAACGTAGATAGCAAGCAGGCTAATAAAGATAATATCTTAGATAATTAGAGTTCTAAGACTAGCAGCACTAGAAGTGATGGTAACGATGATAAAGATAGCTACCTACACTATTAAAGTAGACGTATAGAAGAGACAGATCTTATAAAAGATACACGCAAGCTATTCTACTAGAAGGGCCGTTAAAAGGAGCTAGCGGTAGTGCTATAGGAGATGCTAGATAATAATAATAATAATAATAATAGTTAAGAACCCTAGCTAGAGGTATTACTTACCGCACTTACATTATTTATCTTTGAGTCTATAGGTGATTAGCCGTTTAGTAGTAGACTTATTTACTTTCTCACCATGTTAGGCATTAACGCTAAGGCAAATTGCTTGCGTATAGTAAAGAACTACTTATACATGCTCACTAGCATAGTCTACTATATAAAGGTGCTTGCTATAGAGAAACTGCTTCTAGTAGCGCGCTATAACAAGCAGACGGATAAGAACTAGGAACTCTTCTTGTATATAAGAGAGAAGTATCTAGCTAACAGCTTATACAGTCTAATAAGTAAGGCAATTAGTTTGCTAGCGTATAGTAAGTACGTTGCAATAATAGCTAGTAACTTAAGCAACGCGTACTAGTTAAAAGATAAGAGGATCTTTTACTTAAACGGCTAACTAATCTACATTAGCTATTTCCGCAAGATAGCTTAGGACATAGTGGCTAAAGCCAAGCAGATACTATAAAAAAAGCTATTCTAAGTAGTAAAGGCCAAGAATTAGTTCATTATTAAGCTAGAGCAGATTATTAATGACGTCACGTTCACTTAGTAAGGCATGTCTTTCATTAAATAGCGTAATAATAGTCTTAGGGATAAGCTAGAGTAGATGCTAACCTAGGCTAAGCAAAGTAAGTAAGACTATACACTTTAGTTAAGCGATGGCAGGTAGAACGTTAAGTAGGTAAAGTAGTACTTACGTTAAGTTAACTACTTCTTAATGCTGCTAATAGTCTACGTGCACATAATATCTAGGTAGCTAGGCTAAGGGTTAGAAGTAATAATAATGCGGCATTAGAATAGGTTACTACAGGACTGCAATATCTTTATCATAGATAGGTAGGTAATAACGGTAGTCCACTATTATAAGTCATAGTTGTAGTAGGATAAGCTAAAGGTAGTACTACACTTTCTCCTACCGCAGCTTAGGTAGGTTATAGTAATGTACTTAGCATACTTACAGCCATTCTAAGAGTATCTAATAGTGTAGGTACTTAGCGGCAGCTTTAGTAACTACGTGTAGGCTAACAAGTAGGGGCCATAAAGGACAGATCAACTAACGCGAGCACTTAAGTAGGAGATAGGTAAGAGACTTAGAGTTAAGCTATACACGCTAGACTACTAGCACACGGCCGTTAGTATCAGGTAGGTAGTAGTTAGGGAGTTATTTAGTAAAAAGTATTAAGATAAGATTAGGAAGATGGAGGAGGCTAAGGTAGATAAGAAGAGAGAAGACTTAGTCAAGCTATAAAGCATGTAGATGATAACGATAAAGGTAAGGAACTACAGCGTGCTAATAGACATCGTTAAGCATCTTAGCATATGCTTAATTAAAGCTTTCTAGCCGCTTAGCACGCTGTAGCACCACTTCTTAGGGCTTAAAGGGGGTAAGGGCGAGCAGAAAAAGGCATAGACTAGTAGTAGTAAGGCAAGCAAGGCAAGAAAGAAATAGGAGCGCGGTAGTAGAGATAAGATCAAGAGGGGAAAGCTAGCACTACAGTAGAAGGAAACTTAGACGCGAGATAATTAAGATAAAGCTATTAGGAAGGCAATATAGTAGGTACTTAGTTAAGAGGAGGTTAGCTTCTAATTAGTTAAGTAGAAGCAGGTGCTATACGTGGTGCTTAATAGATAGACACTACTTATTATTATGCTTTTAATAGGTGGAGGCAAGAGTCTACTATTTAGTATACTAGCTTACTTAGAGAGCGCTAGGATAATGGTCGTAGTAGTACTATATTAAGCGCTTATTAAAGACTTAGTAGGCTATATGTGAAAGTATAGCATTAACTATATAAAGTAGAAGTACGGCGAAAGTAACCTAGTAGCTGTAGTAGTAGTTAGCGCAGACGTAGCAAGTAATATAATAAGTAATAGAAACTTCTTAGGCTACGTAAATATGCTAAGTAGTAAAGGGCTACTAGAGTAGGTAGTAATAGATAAAAGTTATCTTATTTTTACATTAAGTAACTAGTGTGTTATGGCACAGAGTAACTAATAGCTTAACCTATAGTTACAGGGTTAGGTTAGTATATAGTAGCTAGTTTTAATACCTACTAGGGGGGATAGAATATTCACTACTACTCTTTGATTAGTATAGAAAAGAATACAATTACTTTAGCTACTAAATATGTTTTCCCTCTGCGAGTATTCCATACCATGAGCCAAATTAGAGTTATGTGAGCTACGCTGGCTCATTTAGAGGTCATGCCTAGGCTTATATCTATGATACGTCATAGAGATGGCTACGTTTGCTTAGATTACGATGGTGGCCGCTCGCCATAGCTAAAAAAAGTTTAGCAAGTAATAGTTACTAAAAGAATAAGAGATATACAGTACTAGGAGTATCTATATAAGGCATCGCACTAAAGCTAGAGAGTAGAAATATCGCGACGTTTAGCATTAATAACTAGAGGGGGCGCTCACGCTAGGCCTAATTTTCATGACAAGAAAGTTTACCACTTCCAGCGCCAAGAGCCCCCTTAGTAAATAAGGATTTAGAATCTAACGCTAAGCTACATAGGGGCCTACAGTCACGCCGGCGTAATAGAAACTAACTTTAGTGCAAAGCTAGGGAGTAGCACTGCTAGAGAGTAACTAATACGCAAAGCTAGGGAGCAGCGTATGTGTGTAAAGCTAGGGAGCAGCATACAACTATAGCACAGCTAGGGAGCAGCTATGGGAGAGCGGCTAATAGTCTTAGTAACCTTTAGCTAATCTTAAAACTATGCTAGGGAGCAACTAACCTACTTTATGCAAGGCTAAGGAGTAGCATAAAACCATGGCATGGCCAAGGAGTAGCTATAGAAGGTAGCTAATTATTTTAGTAACTTTCAACCACCTGAAAAACTATTCAAGAACTACATGAACTAGCACTCATAGCTAAGGAGCATTAAGCGTAAAAGTTTATGTCAGATCAAGAATTAGATAACGAATCAATAGGATATATACTGCGAACTAGAAGGATATTAGAGGTACGCCCCTATCTAGCACTTATTAAGCTAAAGCCCCCACGGAGCTATCTTAATATCTTTGAGGGGCATAATGTGTTAGAATAGCTAGAGGCGTACAACTATATAGCTTAGAACGCAGCGTAGATAGATAGGGATAGGCTGTAGATATTACTAGATTAGTGTTTAATGAAGATTAAGAAGATAGAAATATAGTTTCCCTAATTTATAAAGAATAACTAGGAAGGTATCTAGAGTGAAATGAAGGATAACTAGGAAGACATAGATATAGGGCGACGCTATAGTACTTACGCGTACCTTAAGACCTACGTTAATAAATGTGTGAAATACCTACTACCTATTATAGAGTACTACACTAACATGTCTATCTACCTCGCTGATTGCATTGCTACTGGCTAGGTTATAGAACAGAAGAAAGGGTAGTATTACTTTCAAGGCCTTAGCTAGTAGGATAAGGAAATAGTGATGTTCTACATGCTAGAATCTAGCTAGCTAAAGGGAGAAACCATTAACACCTATGATATAGATAAAATTTATAAATATGTAAAGAGCATAGCAAAGCAGCGTGTTAGCTTCCACAAGCACTAAGAAAAGGAGAGTATTATTAAAGCATAGCAGCTTAAGAACATAGTTAAGAAGGAGATGGCCTACTAGCCCCTCACGCACTAAGAGCTAACACGCCGTGATGAGCTATCTTTGTTAAAGCTAGAAAAGCTATAATCCTTAGAGGTTAACCTAGACTTAGAATATTTAGTTAACTAATTTAAGGGCCTAAATCTAGACGCCACCTTAGTCTTCTAGCTTACTAACTAAAGCTACGTTAAGCTATATCTTTAGGATCCTAAGAACTACGCCTACTTCCTAACTCATCTTATTAGTCCTTATTATTAGCAAGAAAGGTCAAGCCAGCAAAATCGCCCGCCATAGATAAATCAGAGGAATGACGGGTCGTGGTCTATATAGAAGTAAGGTGATAATTAGCCCTAGTAAGCTTTGCAGTATTTTAGCTATAGGAGCACTAATTACGCTGTTAAGGATTGTATAGACCTACTAGATATTCGCATGCATAGCTAGGCTTACGAAGTAGTTAAAGATAACAACTAATACTAGTACTATGGCCCACGCAATTCAGGATTTAGTTAGGTTGAAGGGGGACCTGCAAGGCATAGTATTATACAGTGGCTAAAGAATGCTATTTCTGTTAAGTTTAGAGTCCTAACAGATGCTATCAAGTAATCCTTCCGCGAGGTATGCAAAGACTAGGCTGCGCGGCTACCTAAGAAGAGCAACTTCGTCAAAGTTATAAACGTAGATGCTGGCTAGACGCAGGATGACGTAATAATGCTAATAACTAACTAGAATAAGTAATTCTTCTACCTAATTAAGGAAGTCTTTAACCTTAATCTAGTGGATAGAAACTACATCATTCTCTAACTATAATATAAGGCGTCGCCCACCTAGTGGCCAGCACCTAGAAATAAAGCTAGACAGGCTCCTCTAGGCTCTGCCCCGCAAACTCAAGTTAAAAGATATAAGCAACGAGAGCAGCGTTAGCGCGCTAAGTGAGAAAGGGACCTATTAATTAACTAAATCTAGCGTAGAATTAACTCTAACTTACTAGAAACTATCTAGCCATTTAAAGACGAAAGCTAACGGAATTCTCCCTTCAACTATATAAACCTACCTCGTATTGCTAAAAGAGGAGTGTGGTTTACAGCAACTAATAAGGCATCTATTAAGAACGCTGTTAATATAACTACTAACTAGACCCTTATTACTGCGCTAACCTAAGAAGTTAAGGGCCTTACTATTAGAAACCTTCTTACTTACCCTACTTTTAAAAAGCCTCTTTAGGAGCTACTATAGAAAAGAGCTTCTAAAGATGCCACTAAACTACATATACAGGCTAGAGTTACTAAAATAAACATAGTTGAAACTTTCTTAAACATGACTATATATGATAGTCACCATGGTAATAACTCTAGATTTCTTCTCTAATTAGACGCTGCTAGGTGCACCTAGCAGCCTCTTATTAGATAAGATATAACTAATATCACCCTAGCGACTACCGCTAAGCCCACTATAGGATGTAACGTAATCATGTACTATAGCTTAAATTCATTAAGGGCTACCTAAATTAATAGGACTAGTAACCTATATAATAAAAACTAGGACTAACTAACTAAGGATGACTACTACTAGCGTGATAGAGATAGTAGTTACGTTATTACGTTAAATAATCTACCATAGGTATAGGCTGCTATTAATAGTGATTAAGTTAGGTGTCTTATTGATACTAGGTTAATGATTAACCTAATAAGAGAATTAGCTGCAAATGCCCTGTAACTCCCGTATGAGGTTAGAGATAGGTCTGATAGTCTGATTACAGCTAATAGCTAATAAACTATGTTTATAGGTACTACATTTAACGTCTCTATAACTATTAGCTTAGTGACGACGCTCACCTATTTCTAGCTTATCAAATACTTGAGTAGATCCGTCATCCTTAGGGTCCCCTAGTGTGCCTTGACCTAGATATCCCTCTAGTTTAACACTATAGGAAGAATTAGCTGCTAGATTGTTTCCTTAAAAGGAGACCGTAATATTATATTTATGGCTACCTAGCTAACTAGTTTAGCTCCTTACTATCAAATATAGCTGCTAGCCAGTACGGCAATTATTAGGCTGGTGAAAAGAGAGGGCCGCACTTTAGTAGACGAACTTATAGAGTGAATAGGCTACCTATCATACAATATAGTGCATTTAAATGAGCCTAAAATCCTAGCGCTAAATTTTCACCTAAGCCTTCTAGCCCAGCTAGACTAGAAAGACCTTAGGGAATAGGCATGGATTGCTAGCAGGACGAATAGTAGTAATCTTAAAAGCGCCGTATCAGCCATCACTGAATATGATAAGCTAATGGGCGAAATAGACGCTAATAATGAGGATGAAGCCTATGAGCTTCTTACCTCTAGCCTGCAGTAACAATTGCAGCGCGCCTCATAGAGCATAGAATCATTAGCAACAACACTCAAATTAGCGCTACAACAAGAAAGGCACTTTAAAACGCCTTATAATGCGCACTATTCTAAGGTAAATACCATGTATAAGTAAGTAGGGGTAAAGGTTTAGCCTATTAATAAACTATAACTATCTTAGCCTATAGAGTTTAGGGATCCCTTTTAGAAGAAAACCATAATTAAAGCACAGCTGCTACGCGATAGCCTTCGCGGGCCAGATATTAGGCCATACGACTATTTATTTAAAAAGTGACATTCACCTTTTCCTAGAGGAACCTAGCTTACGCTAGAACGAATTAGGACCATGAATATTAGAGAAGAACTATAGCTATTAGAAAAGGAGATGCTCCTACAAGTGCTACTAAATTAAGAATTAGCTATCACATATACTTTTCATGAATCTAGCTGAATTCACCTATTAGTTTCACTACTGTATAAAATCAAAACGAAGCCTTACTAGGCGTGGCAAGTTAGGGCATTTTAACTACCTAAAAATCTAGAAGTGGAAGCCACCAAGATGTTTAACGAGCAGATCCAGCGAGGGACGCTAGAAATATGTAATAGCCAGTACCAAAATCCATGGTTCTTAGCCCCTAAGAAAGACAAAGGATATTAGTTAATCAATAACACTTAGAAAATCAACTTAGTAACTATCTAGGATGCGAATCTACTACCATGTGCTAACGATTTCTTAGAGAAATTTGTAGGGTATAGCATACTCACCCTTATAGACTATTTCTCTAGGTATAACCAAATGGAGCTCTATATAGATAGCAGAGATATCACGGCTTTCTATAGACTATGAGGCCTAGTTAGGTAATGCACCCTACCTATAGGAGTCATGAATGCACTAGCCGCGTTTCTATAGGTGATTATAAAGATGTTATTTAACTATATACTATATAATTACTTGCCTTTTATTAATGACGTGTATATTAGAGGCCTAAAAACTAACTACCACTAATAAGAAGTACTGCTAGGAATTTGGCAGTTTATCCTTAAGTACCTCTAGTAAATAGACCGCATTCTTGTAGATATTAAATGGGCTAGCTTAACAGTCTTAGGAACTAAGTGCTTCTAGGGATTCAAAAGAATTAAGGTTATAGGGTACGAGGTTAATTCTAATGGTCACTACCCTTAGAAAAAAAAGGTTATCAAAATCGTTAATTAGCCTAAATGCAAGAATGTCACTAAAGTCCGTATGTTCCTAGGCATTTATGTCTATTACTGAATCTGGATTTTCTGCTTTATGATCGTGGCTAAGCCTCTCTTCAAGCTCCTGCAATAAGAATAGGAATAACAATAGGAAGACGCTCAGCAAATAGCTATAATTATACTTAAGGAAGCTATTACTACGGCCCTAGCCCTAGTCAGCCTTAACTATAAAGGTAGGGAGGTTTACCTTAGTATTAACGCATTAGGTAAAGGTGGCGGGGCGTTGATAGAGCAAGTAGACACTGATAATAAGTAACACCCAATTTGATTTGAAAGCGTGCTCTGGTCAATTAATAAAGCTAAATAGGATTCTATAAAATTAGAATACTACGCTATTCTCTAGGCACTAAAAAAGTTTAGAATCTAGCTCTATAGGATTCATTTCACTATTAAAATAGATGCTAAAACGCTTATCACCTAGCTTAACCACGCGTTAACTGACCTTCTAGGATCTCTCATGAATCGCTGGCTAGGTGTGATTATGATGTAGGATTTCACTATTATACATAAGCTAGGCAAGAAGAATATCATCCCTGATGCGCTATCCTAATACTTAAAGCTAGAGGATTGGGAACCACCAAAGGAAACCTAGGATAATATTAAGGAATTCATCAACTAGATGCTATGTGAAATGATTAAGACAACTTAATTAGCTAGCTAAAACGCAGCCTTCTAATTAAACGTGGTCTTAACCTTTATAAGCCTTACTAAGGTAAACTATACTAAGGATATCAGCTAGGTGTTAGATGATACGTACGGCGTCAAATCTAACCATATTGCGAGGTTCCTCCTGCGAGGGGAAATACCTAAGGGAGCCTCCTAGAAAGAGCTTAGAGCCTAAAAGAAACACGCCCTTACATTCTACACGTTAGATAGAATCCTGTTTAAGAAGACCTTAAGAAATGTAACCTTGAAATAAGTCATTAACAATCTAGATATCTAGGCCGCGATTATTATCGCTATCTATGAGTAGATTAGTTACAGAGGGGTGAATAAGGTTACCTTAGTAGTAGCCTTAAGATACTAGTAGGAAGGTATTTAGGCATGCATAATCTAGTTTATCTAGCCCTATGACTAATGCTAGAGAAAAGCCTACTATTAGAAATGTAACGCCTTTTATTCAACATTTACCATCATCCTTTAGGATTAGGTTAGCCTTGATGTAGTCTACATACCAAATGTTAGAGAGTTTAAATACCTAGTAGTCGCGAGAGAGTAGATGACTAGGTAGCTAGAAGCGCAGGCTCTTAGAAAGAATAACGCTAAATTAGTCGCGAAGTTTATCTATAAGGACCTTATTTACAGGTGGTCTATAGTTAAACGCATTAATATTAATAGTAGGCTAGAAAACAAGGACGTTATCATTACTCTCATAAAACTCTATCACATTCATAGAGTGTAGGCGTTAGGGTATAATCCTTAAGGCATAGGCTTCATTAAAGGAGGGCACAAAGTTATCATTAACGCGCTCGTAAAACTAAAAGGTATATAGGTTAATAACTTTCCTACTATCCTTCTAGTAGACTAGGTCTTAGTTCATGAATTAATAGGCTATTCCCTAATGTAGCTTATTACTAGCTAGAACCTAATCCTACTAATTAAACTATCATTACTAACCTAGCAAACGCTGCCCTGGAATAAGATTCACACCTACGATAAACTTATAGCGCTTTGCGCTATATAGCTTAATATCCGTGACGCTAATATAGATGAAGTAGTGGTGAAAGTTAAGTATCTCTACTAGCGTAAGAAAGAGTACTAGGATAAACACTAGGATATTATTACTAGCCATACTAAACGTCACTAGCTTATTCTACTCAGGAGCATGAAGAAGGAAGTCTTAAAATTAACAGATTATAAACTAGCTAATAGATGGTACGGCCCATTCTAAGTACGCGACATTAGCAACCAAGACTAGTACTTTCTCTAAGAACTTAATAGTACTACCTTCTAGCACCTAGTCCCTAGCTATCATATTTACCCCTACTATCCCTACACCTAAGAATATATTAAAGCAATTAATTAAGGATTTATAAGACTATAGGATAAAGACATATAGCACTTAATACACTAATAGATGGACCTGCCACTAGTAGAGGATTTTAGCAAAGAGTTAGTTAATAAAATAGAGGATAGTAATAAAGATGATCCTAATAATCTAGACTCTAAGGAGGATAGCGCGCAACCACGCATAGCAGAATGACTGCAACACCTTCCTTATTAATATGTTAAAGAAGCTAACCTAAACCGCCAGCGATAGCTATCCCCCTAAGTCGCAATCCCATCTCAACGCTGACAATAAGCTGCAGCCATGGGACGGCTGTAGGAATAAGGCAAGGGAGGGGGAAGGCTAGTTATAGGGAAAGAAAATAAGAATAGTGTATTCATTAGAATAAGGCATAGGAGGCGCAGGCGTTTAGGTAGGAAAATTATGATTTCTTAATTTAGATAAATTTAATGATTTTCGCTCAACGTGATACTAATAATGTCGCTATCGCGCTAGCGCCTCTGGTGGCTAATCAGACACTATAGGGTATATCTAGTAAACTATAATTAGATAAGGAGTAGTACTAATATTAGGTTTCAAGAATAGATAAGATGTTTTTTAACTACTATTACTACCGCTACTATAGGGAAATATACTATCCTTTACAGAAATACGGCATATTCCCGCATATAGATGGGTGACACGCCGCGTGTTAAACAAAAATACCTAGCGTTGCCACTGAAATAACTAGGAATGATAAGGGGATTATGGCGAATAAACGTAGGTAAAACATGTAAATAGTAAATAGTAGAGTGGTAAGCTAACAGTAGGATAGCTTATTAAACTAAATAGTTTAATAAGCTAATTAAAATAACTAGCATTACTAAGCTATACTAGCGGTTAAATAAGGAGAGGGGCTAAAAAGATAGCAAGGATGGCGCAGGGCCATAGAAGGGTAGGAAACTATTAAATAGTAATAGGTACTATTTAACTAGCCCTACTAGCCCCCTATCTTTTGTGATAACTTTTATTCATCTTTAACTATTATGAGAATCACTATTAGCATGCCCCTAAAGATGATTCCTAGACCCGCTTAGCAGCCTTAGCAGCAGCAGATTGTAGTTAATATTAGCCCTCATTTAATAACCCCCCTTCCCTATGCATGGGAACTTACCCTTGATAAAGCCCTTTAATATATCAAGGCTTAGTTAGGTAGTGAGCGCTAGGCCGCATATCATAAGCTAATAGCGTAATATTCTCTTCATCTAGATAAGAGCCTTAATCTATTTTAGTAGTTAGGAAAAGAGATAGAAAAGGACAGTAAAGTAATAAGAATCTAGGGCAGCCTAAATTAATTCTATAAGCACCATCTATGGCTAAGGAGCGCGTACGATTCTAGGTTGAAACGGCATACTAAGTTAGTTAGCGCGCAGAACTAAGTTTAGACTAGCTATAACACTCTAGAAATCTAGTTTCTCTCTAAAGCCCTCCTTCCCTTTAGTCCTAAAGTGTAGATGTAGTACTAGCTAATAACCTACCTTACCTACATTACTTAGTAGAATATAAAGATGTCTAACATCACGCCCTTTATTAACACGAAGATGATCTGGCGCCTTAGGGCAAAAGCTAATATTACTGCCTAAGACTAAACTATCTACGGCTTAGATTAGGATTTCCCCTATAAGCTAGCCTATACCCTCTAATAGTTATGGGATAGTAACGCTCTACTTAAAAAGCGCCCTAAGTCTATCATTAATATCTATGATCTAGCCTATGCGTATAACTAGTTTGAAGAAATGACTAGAAAAGCTACCTCTAGGATAAATAAGCAGAGGTGGCCCTACCCTTTTATACTACAAGAAGCCTAGAGGCCATTAGATAATCTGTGAAAGTTCTAACTCTAGATCTATAAGCGCACTAGTTTGCTTATCCCTATGACCCATGATTTAGAATAGGAGATCACTAGGTTAGCTGTTAGTAGTGCTAGTAAAATGCTAGTAGAATATCCCTATACTTAGGAGTACATTAACTATGTAATTAACGTGGTTTCTCTAACATCCTCCCCTCGCCTTTAGCAAGCCTAGCTGATGCGATAGTTTTAGGATGTGTAGATATAATCCCCTAGGATCTATAGGCGTCATGTATCTTTAAACGTTACTATGGTAAATGCTCTTTAAGAAATATTGAAGCCTAACCTAGTACGTAGAGTAAGGGAGTATATAGTAAATACTTCACTAAATACGCCTACCTTTTACCTAATAAACCTATAAGCCCTATTACCGCGGGTGACGCGATTTATGGCTAGGAAAAACCATGAGTATATGCTTACCGTGGAAAGCAATGGGCTAGCTATCACGTAGGCTTTAGAGGAAGAGGGTAATAACTTTGATTAGGAGATAATTAATAACCTAGACATTAAGGATATTAGGGTTATTAAGAAGGGGGTAAAGTGTAGCTATTCCTAGCCTAATTCGCCATTAAATTAGGCGCTAAAGAACGCTAGGCTACGCCAGTGGGCCATGCATAAGGATGAGCTGCACATCCTAACGCTGTACTATAATGAAATCTCTAATAATTATAAAGTCTATTTCTAGCACGGCAAAGCCACCGCGAGCTACATTAGCGTTACCGTCCGCGCCTTATCTAAAGAACGTCTGAAGTAGCTCCTTAAGTTACTATACATGAATCATGAATAGTAGGGTGATTTCAAGAATAACCCCTAGACATATATCCTCTTCTAGCGTAGCGCCCATAGATATCATGATAAGGATTAGCTAAAGAGCTACTAGTTCTTTCCAGCGCAGCGAAAGTAGTACATGAATTTTGACCGCGTTATCTAGTAATTTAGCATGCAAAAGCAGATTGCTACCTTCTACAAGACGGGCATAGTAATTATGGGTAGCATCCTTACCTAGATCTATAAAGACCTAGAGCTTAAGAAGGTGCTTAATAAATTATATAGCATGTATAACTACTACCTATGGCGCATCTAGGGCAAATCTAACCTAGGATAGGGCTAGATTATGTACTACTCTCCTATCTAGTAGCTTATTCATTCTAATCTAGCTTACTAGGTTTAGTATATAGTTTTGTAAAAATAGCCTTACTTAATTTCATATCCTTACTATGCTAAATCTACCTCTCTAGGTGACAACACTACTTTCAAGTATGTAGGTTATAACCTAGAGGAAGTCTACTATAATAGGTGCAGCGCTAACATGATTTAGGGGAGTATGTCCTAGGATAAAGAGGATGAGAAGAACTACACTATCCTATTTAATAGATTTCACACCTGCCTTAACTAGTACATAGCGTGGAGGAAATCCCTTAGCTAGACTACCTATACCTATATTAAGGGCTAGGTAGATGCGCGTGATTAGCCGCCTAAGTTAAATAATTGCATTAAGCACCTGCAGTAGATACGCTACCTTTATAAACCTAGGTAGATTTATATTTCAAAACTAACTATCCCTTATAGCTTGACTAGCCTAGCTACTAAATAGTACCGTACTATACTCCTATGGTTTATTTAAGTCTATAATAATATAAAGCACATAGAGATTCTAGAAATAGGAATCTATAATAAGATTACTATAGCCTACTATAATTATACTACGCTACCTGCTACCCCTTTAGGGCATCTAAACAAGTATAGTGGCATTAACTAGCCCTTCCCTAGTATAGCACCTATCTAATAGACCTTAGCAATTTCACACGCGTTAGTTTATTAGGAGTGCTAGGATTCTCCCTAAGTCTACTATAAGCTAGCAACATATTTTAGGGATGATATGACTCGTGATAAGATAAAGGACTAGATCTAGGAGTACTATAAAAATGCAAAGAAGGCTGTTCTTATTAGTTAGGAAGTGTGCAAAGAAGCTAAGCGCATTACTTATAAGCTAAATCCTGCTAAGAGTATTCCTAATCAGTCTTACTTCTTAACCTAAGGAGCTGGGCCGCTATTAGGCCAGGATGATAACGTCACTAACGTGAATATTACAGTTAATTAGGCTGTTAATAGGTTTCTCCGCCTTTATAGATAGGATCTATCAGAGCGCCATTAGGCTAAGTTCTACCAGGATAGGATTCCTGATGTGCCTAAGGAGGAGAATAGTGATAATAATAGGATAGAGATGTAAGATAGTTTACCTATAGTAGTTAGAATTTCCTTTCTCTCTTCTTTTCCTTTTATTTCTCTCTCTCTCTCTCTCTCTCTTTCTTATGGAGTTGATTTTTAGTTGTTTCTTTTTAGGCTATAGCTAAGGAGAATTAGTTTAGTTTAGCTACAGCATTAGGGAGTAATGCTATAGGTATGAGAGGTTATGTGCTATAGCACAGAGTAACTAATAGCTTAACCTATGGTCACGGGGTTAGGTTAGTATATAGTAGCTAGTTTTAGTACCTACTAAAGGGGATAGAATGTTTACTACTACTCTTTAATTAGTATAGAAAAGAATACAATTACTTTAGCTACTAAATACGTTTTCCCTCTGCGAGTATTCTATACTATGAGCTAAATTAGAGTTGTGTAAGCTACGCTAGCTTACTAGCAGCTAAAGCTAAAAACGTTAAAGAATCTTTAACTACTACTATGCTTAATAGTATTGCTTATGGTAACGCTTCCGCTAGTGCAAGAGATAGAGCTATGCAGTAGCATACTAATCTAGTACGCGACGTACGTCTAAGCGAGTATAATACAGCCAAATACCTAGTATTTCATGTCGTAGTGCGAGCCTAGCAAGTTGCAGGAAACAGCTATAGTAGTAGGTCAGCGATAGTAGTAGCTACTATAAGATAAAGGATAAAAAAAAGTCATGTACTATCGTAGCAAGAAGTAGTGCGAGGACATAGCAGAGGCGCTATGATATGCGTACTATCACGCTAAGGTCCTTAACTAGGCGGAGCGGCTAAAGTAGTAGCTTAAGGATGAAGGGCTTATAGTAACTATGTTAGCGCTAGAGATAAAGGTAGACTTTCCTAGGGTAGTATATATACTGCACGTAGGGATGCCGTAGAGCATGATTAACTACGCGCAAGAAAGTAAGTATAAAGAATGGGCTAGTAAGTAGGTAGATTTAGTAATCTTAGTAAAGCACGGTAAGGTAGAGCGAATAATGTAGCAGAAAAGCAAGGACTTAGATATGTAGGCGATAGGCATGTTCTTAATTAGTGGTAGGTATTAATGAGGGCTAATAAGCAGCTACTTAGATAGCAAAAAGGTAGCGTGCAACGATATTAAGTTAGCTAAGTGTAATAGGTGCGGGGAGGGAGTTCGCGAGTAGCAGGATTTATAGAGGGAGGCAAGCATAGAGTAAAAGCAGGTTTAAGGGGTAATAAAGAAGATGCGGGAGGGGTATGCAATATGCTAGATATTAGGAAAAGCAAGGACAGACGAGTAGTAAGAGCATAAGATAATGTAGTATAAGGCGCAGCTAAGGTTAACTATAGCAAAGGTAGACAGGTTCTAGCGAGGGATACGTAATAGAGGTAAGAGTTATAGCTATTAGTAGTGCTAGGTTAGTTAGAAGTACTACGTGATAGAGGAGGATATTAGCACTTAATATTAATAGCTAAACGTAGTAGTGCTACTAGCAAGAGCTACTACTAAGGTAAAGATAGGGATTTAGATAATTCAAGAGTATAGATATAAGGGGGAGCTTAGTAGAGAGTAGTAGAAGTACGCCATATAGCTAAGAAAATAGTATAAGTAGTAAATATAGGGTGAATACTTTAGCAACATAATAGCTATTGCAATAAGGGTAATACTATTTAAAAGAAGGTATAGTACTATTTAGTCTAATAGTAATAATAATTCGATAGTTAATAGTAGGCTAGAATGGTACTAAACTATGTAGAATAGTCAAGTATAACAGTAGTAAACTATCTAGGGTAGTCAAGAATAGTTAAGTACTAAACTATTAAGAATAGTAGAGTACTAAACTATTAAGAATAGTAGAGTACTAAACTATTAAGAATAGTAGAGTACTAAACTATTAAGAAT
>ML976979.1:1675146-1716774 GCA_010015675.1 Byssothecium circinans | reverse complement strand
GAGACTAAGCTCATTAGTTGTCCATCTATTCTCTAAGACTGAGAGCTTCTAATTGCGTGGTATATCAGCTTCCTAGTACCATAAAGAGATGTGAACGCGTCCTTTGTATATAATGAATAGTGGGGTGAATGTACCATTTAAACATATACTCTAGATATCTGTCACCCACTCCTTATTACCTAGCTGAACCGTTGTAGGCCTTTCTCACTTCTCTAAGCTAGTAACCACTTTCATAGAGCTAATAACACCCATCTGAAAGCTAGTCTCGTCAAAGTTATATATATCATTATCGTGTACGCCGTACTTCGCTTTAGTATCCTATATAAGCTTAAACCACGCGCTAACCACCTTAGGATCTTCCTGCAGTACCCTCTGATAGTCCTTCAAATAGTTCTAAACCATTCATAACTATTCTAAATGGTTCACAAACCATTCTACCTAGTTAATGCCTACTTTCTCACTACCCCACTCGCGCAGTAGTTTATTCGCTATATCTAACACTTCGTCTAACGTAGGCGCGAATCCTCGCGAATTAAGGTTAAGGATGTATAGGATAAGTGTTTCCTGCTTAGTCAAGGACAGTTTTGAACAGTTCAGTACTATTTCTAGTCGAAATGGTATTCCTTTAGCGCGTTCAGTAAGGACGCGAGGCTTAACGTTAAAGGCCTCAGCAGCGCTTTGATAGCTTTGGAATTGGCCTCTATTATATGCGCTAAGGGCAAGCTGTAGTCTGCCTTCGTGTTAGAGTCGTTCAGACCTTTATTGTTAAGGCATTTTCGTATTAAAGATAGAGTTAGTGTTACCAAGGAATCATGAGTGGTTTAGTAGTGTGGGTGGTTTAGTAGTACTTTACGTTACCTTTTTTTTACTTACCTTTACTACCTAGAATAGCTCCTCTCATAGCATCTACTCAGCTTCGGCCACCATGTCCTGAGCCATCTTGCGGAAACGGCTGATGTAGATCAGTTAGCCGTTTAAGTAGAAGATCCTCTTGTCCTTTAACTAGTACACATTGCCTAAGTTGCTAGCCGTTATTGTAACGTACTTGCCGTACGCTAGTAAGCTGATCACCTCGCTTATTAGACTGTATAAGCCGTCGGCCAGATACTTCTCTCTTGCATGCAAGAAGAGTTCCTGGTCCTTGTCCGTCTGCTTGTCATGGCACGCCGCTAGAAGCAGTTTCTCTACGGCGAGCACCCTTATGCAGTATACCATGCCAGCAAGCATGTACGAGTAGTTCTTTGCCGTGCGTAAGTGATTCGCCTCGGCGTCAATGCCTAACACGGCAAGAAAGTGAATGAGTCCGCTGCTAAACGGCCAATCACCCACGGACTCAAAGATGAACGATGCAAGTGCGGCGAGCAATGCCTCTAGCCAGGATTCCTGATCATCATCATTGTTATCATCATCCTTAAGCATCTCCCACAGCGCTACTGCTAGCTCCTTCTAACAGCCCTTCCAGCAGAACAGCTCGCGCGTATCTTTCATAAGATCCATCTCTTCTGTGCGTCCGCTTCGACGGTGGGGGTGGCTGTCCCTATCGCCGTCACCATCACTTCCGCCGCTGCTACTCCTAGAGCTCTGATTGCCTAAGACGTCCTTTTTATCCGCCTGCTCGCCGTCTACGTCGCTGTCGCCGTCCTCACCGTGGCCGCTTCATTCTATCCTCGCCTGCTCATTAGCCACGATGCGTAGAAAGTAGCAGACGAACTTAACCATATAGCTGGCGTAGCGGGCCTAACTCTCTAGGTTCTACAGTTAGGCCATCGGCCGTTGATTAACCTCCTGCTACTTCGCACTTCGGAGCCACCATCTTATTTCCCGTGTGAGCGTCTACAGCCTGACCACGTTCCTCTCCACCAGCAGCTCAACCAGCTTCGCGGCGCGCTGCAGCCTCACTTCACCCTGATTGGGCAGTTAGATCTAATGTGCAAGATGCGCTAGATTCCGCTTCACGAGATGCTCTAGCTATCCCGTCCGCTTGAACCAGCCAGTCTTGTCAGTCTTTGCGGCCTCTGCGTCCATCACCTGCGCCTCCTCTTCATGCGCCTGCGTTGTTACCTCCCATTCAGCTAGCCTTGCACGGACGACGTCGGCCGCCTCTTAGGGGACGGACGACGCGCTGTTATTAACTGCTGCGTTAACGATGAAATATCACCGCTACCCGTGAGCCTAGAAGAACATCTACACCTTAACTTTTTAGAAAAGCGTGCTCGTATCACCCCTCTATAGCAACCCGTGCTCACCCTTGCAATGCTTCTATAGCCTATCTAGATTAATCGTGATAAAGTTGCAATCTTCCTTAGCGCATTAAAGCCCATCAAGCGGCTCTCCTAGCTCCTTGATCGGCGGACCCAGCGGCGGTGGCAGGTTAACGTCCTTAGGCTTCTTGATCCACTAGTACCTATAGTACTCTACAATCCTCTCCCTCTCTTTGCTCGCTACGGCGTAATGATTACGTAGATGCGTGTTTAGATTCTATACACCAGTAGCATGCTCCTTGTAGACAAGCACCTTATACTCGCGAAGATACTGAAAGTTTTCTTCCATCTTCTTAAATGATAGCGGTGATCAGGTTCGGCTGCCATTTCTCCTACGGCGGGTTGCGCTTGGTTGTGGTGATGTTACTGTGGGCGACCATGCGTTCTAGCAGAACTCTATTGCTGCGAGAGTCTACCCTCACCTTAACCATCACCAACGCAAAAGGTGAAGCTGCAAGATGGGGGATCAGTACTCCTGATGCTGCTAAGCAATAGCTATATACAAAATTAGTTGGGAGAACGTGTCGCTGTGGAATGGATTAGCCCTCCCATTCCCACGGATTATCCCTATCTACGCCCCGGATTTGGGCTAGCAACCCTGACGCTAGACCTATTCCGCCACGGATTAGGCATAATCCATCGCGTCCTCTTGGTTAGGCTTCTTAATCTACTAGTACCTATAGTACTCTATAATCCTCTCCCTCTCTTTACTTACTATAGTATAATGATTATATAGATGCGCGTTTAGATTCTATATACTAGTAGCATGCTCCCTATAGATAAGTACCTTATACTTATAAAGATACTAAAAGCTTTATTCTATATTCTTAAAGGATAGTAGTAATTAGGTTTAGCTACTATTTTTCCTATAGTAGGTTGCGCTTAGTTATATTAATATTACTATAGGTAACTATGCGTCCTAATAGAACTCTATTACTACTAGAGTCTACCCTTACCTTAACTACTACTAATGCAAAAGGTAAAGCTATAAGGTAGGGGATTAGTACTCCTAATACTACTAAGTAATAGTTATATACAAAATTTATTTAGAGAACGTGTTACTATGGAATAGATTAGCCCTTATATTCCTATAGATTACCCCTATTTACGCTACTAATTTAGACTAGTAACCCTAACGCTAGACCTTTTCTATAATAGATTAGGCCTTATCTATTATATTATATTAGTTAGGCTCTCTGCGTCTATAGTACCTTAGTTCTATGTATCTTTTATAAAACTCTACCTTATCCTTCTCTCTACTAGGTTATCTACTAAATAGTCTTAATAGATTACTAGTAATACTATAGTCCCCTCTATAATCCCCCCCTCCTTATCTACTTATAATAATATTAGCTCCTTTAATAACTATGCTATAGACCATTAACTATAACTATAGCATGCTAAACTAGGATATTACTATATAATAATATGTTACCTACCTAATCTACTACGCCCTTTATACTAGTTATATATTAGATCTTTATCCTATACGCCTTTAACTACTAGATATAATTAATAGGTATTAGCTTACTACTATGCTATATTAATGTCATGAACTAGTTAGCTATCTCTTATATAAACTAGAAATAGCTAGGCGCTATCTCCTACGCTGTCTTGTACTCCTATCTCTCTCTCTATAATTTAGCTACGCATTCTTAGTGTATCTACGTAGATTAGTATAATACTAATATGCGTGTAATAGTAACTACGGCTACTTACTTAGGCGTATATATTAATAGGCTTATCTACCTATAATCTATATTAATCCCTAATACTACTATAGCGCTAATTAACGTGCTACCATACTTATTATCCCCTAATAGGTAGTCTAATAACACTATTATGAATACTATTACTAACCCTTCTACCTACTCTTCTTACTTCTAGTCTAGCTTATCTTTATTACTATCTAACTCCTTAAACTAATCCTTTTCTTCTTCCTTCTTCTCTATTTACCTTACTACTATCTTAATCTTCTATAATAATACCTTCTACTAGATTATTAACTAGTATAGTAGCCTTTAGTTCTTTATATCTATAACCTTCTTCTTATACCTTACTACTACTAATCTATATATCTACTAAACGTACTATATAATCTCTAACTACTACCTACTATACCTAATTATTATCTTCTCTATCTACTACGCGTTAAATAGCTTTTTATTAGTAATGTTACCTATCTTATAGTAGTTAATATAATTTATAGCTGCTATCCTAACTACCTCTACCCTTAATACCTGCTACGCCTTTTAAATTACTATCTACACTACCTAATATACCCTATCTAATGCCTTCTCCTACTGTACTAGTAGCTAGGTTAACGTTAATAACTATTTATAGTTTAACCCCTTTAAATGCTTTACCTACCTAGCCTAATCTAACTACGCGTTAAATGCGAAATAGTCCTAGTTAGCCTAGATCTAGGATATCCTCTCTTGCTTAGCCGCGTTCTATCTTTCTATAGCCTAGCTTAATAATAACTATACTACACTTTCTATGTCACTATCCTTATCTTTACTATGCGTAGGCTGCTAGACGTTACTAGGCTAGTTAACCTTAAATAACTATCCTAACTATCTTATACCCTATAACTTTTAGTACTATACCCCTTCTATCTATATTATTTATACCTCTACCTAGTAGCCCTTATACTAGTAGCCTCTCTTCCTACTATTCTCCTATCTATACTCTTTTTAGTAATGTTCCTGCATCTACCTTCTTTCCTAATTAATGTACTTATATAACCTACATTAGAGCCTATCATAAAATACGTGTAAATGCTCTATAGGCTTAGCTACCCTATGTAGGATTACTACCTCTTCCTTAGTAGCTACCTATTAATGATACCCTACTATGGCCCTAATAATATCTAATTAGGTTCTTACTATTAATTCCTTATAGTTGCTGTTTAAATGCGCCTGCACCTACGACTTTAACATGGCATGGTGGTGCTCCCTGCATATAGTAACACGCTATACTAGTAAATACTTAAAAATGATATCTAATTACTCTATAGTATATCTATATAATAGATAGACCTACTATACGTATTACTTACTACTTATTTTAATCTAGCTACCCCCTTTTATACTATAGTTAAGGTTACTTAACTAGTGTAATAGAAGTTAGGGTTATTTTATTAGCTATACATGCCTTACTTATAGTTATAGGTGTAAATACTAGCTTAACGTTAGCTACACTACTCCTACCCTAATTATATTATAAAACTATATTGCATCCTAAATCTAAGACTAGTAATGAATTACGCTTACTCTACTACACCTACCTGTAAAGTTGTAGCTAATATTTCAAGTAGTTAAGGCTTAATCTATTTAATTAAAGCTAGTGAATAGATTAAGCCCCTAGTCTTTAGCGTATATAGTGTATAATTAAATAGATTAAGGGTATAATCTATTTACATATATAATAATAGGGGATAGGCCTAGATTTAGGCTTAGGAAATATGACTTTATCTCCTATAGTCGCCTATTAACAGAATAACCTAGCAGCTAAAACTACTTTCTAGCGCATCTTTAGGGTAGATTCCTTATGCTTATAGTCTAGGTAGGTACGTAGCTAGGACCGCACTATAGCATAATAGTAGGTCTTATAAATAGCAACGTGATATACCTATGAATATTTAAAAATACTATTTAACTACTCTATGCTGCTAGGTTAGCTCTATACAATGTAATTTTAGTAATAGTAGTAGTGTTACTAGCTTTGCTTACATATATATAGATTACTATTATAAATATTAACCCCCTAGTACTTTTACCTATATTACTTATAAGCCTAACATTATATTATTATATAGAAACCTATGCTAGATTCACTATATCACGTTGCACTAGGCTGTAAAATTGCAGCCTTAGCTTCTATTATTTTAGACTCTATCTGGTTTTTTAAAGTTTATAAATTAGATAGGCCCCTATATTTTAGCGTGCATGGTATACCTAAAAACTAGATTAAGTTTATCTGATTTTCCTATTATATGATAGGCTCCTATATTTTAGTGTACATAGTATACCTAAAAACTAGATTAAGTCTATCTAATTTTCCTATTATATGATAGGCCCCTATATTTTAGCGTGTACGGTGTACCTAAAAACTAGATTAAGTCTATCTGATTTTCCTATTATATGATAGGATGTGTGATAAGTACGCAGGCATATAAAGTGTAATAATCTTGTTATCCTTATAATAATCTTTAAAATCCTAATTTAGGTAGCTTTCATAGCTATCTAAAATTAGTAACTAATAGACGCTAATAGTTCTTACCTTTATATGCTTATTAAAGTGCTTTAACTACGTAAGACTAAGCTTATTAGTTATCTATCTATTCTTTAAGACTAAGAGCTTTTAATTACATAGTATATTAGCTTTCTAGTACTATAAAGAGATGTAGACGCGTTCTTTATATATAATAAATAGTAAGGTAAATGTACTATTTAAATATATACTCTAGATATCTATTACCTACTCCTTATTACCTAGCTAAACTATTATAGGCCTTTCTTACTTCTTTAAGCTAGTAACTACTTCTATAAAGCTAATAACACCCATCTAAAAGCTAGTCTTATTAAAGTTATGTATATTATTATTATATACGCCGTACTTTGCTTTAGTATCCTATATAAGCTTAAACTACGTGCTAACTACTTTAGGATCTTCTTATAGTGCCCTCTAATAGTCCTTTAAATAGTTCTAAACTATTTATAACTATTTTACCTAGTTAATACCTACTTTCTTACTACCCTACTTACGTAGTAGTTTATTCGCTATATCTAACACTTTATCTAATGTAGGCGCGAATCCTTGTAAATTAAGGTTAAGGATGTATAGGATAAGTGTTTCTTACTTAGTCAAGGATAGTTTTAAATAGTTTAATACCGTTTCTAGTTAAAATAGTATTCCTTTAGCACGTTTAGTAAAGACACGAGGCTTAACGTTAAAGGTCTTAGCAGCGCTTTAATAGCTTTAGAATTAGCCTCTATTATATGCGCTAAGGACAAGCTATAGTCTACCTTTATGTTAGAGTTATTTAGACCTTTATTATTAAGGCATTTTTATGTTGAAAATGGAGTTAGTGTTACTAAGGAATCATAGGTGGTTTAGTAGTGTGGATAGTTTAGTAGTGCTTTACGTTATTTAATAGTTTAGGCTATTTAATAGTAGATTACGTTAGTAATAATTATTATTACTTTATATTAATAGGGCCTAGCTAACTCTACGTGAATATAGGTAGCTAAGTAAGTTATAAGCTTCTTCTAAGATCTACGCTATTCTACTATTATTAGATAGTCTCTTACCCTCTAATAGAGCTGTATATTAGCCTTACCTGAATACGGTAAAGTCACACCACACTAATCTGCGGCTTTTTCAGAGGCATCTACATGAGAAAATATGCCCTCGGACACCGAAGTGTATTCCAATACCGTACTGTCGGGTTGCATTATCTATCCGCACTAATGCAGAGACTACCTACATCACCTGCAGGCTGTTTCTCCCAACCAATCAACTTCGCGTTCTGTAACCGCGCCTCCCTCAAGCTCTGTTTCCAATAAGACATCTGAAAATGCGCAGTTATCACAATCGCGCAGTTCTTTGCCTCCTCATCGCATACATACAAAGCGTGGGTGGTGAGCCCCATCAATAGCAAAATTACGCCCGAGCAATGCCTTCCAATCCAAGCCGTATTGCTGAGTTAGCAGCACTGGTGGCGTTGCACACCAAACAAATTGATGAATACCTCGCCGAGAAAGGTCTCCCACAGCCATCGTTCGACACGAATGGCCCTGTCGAGCTCCAACTACCACCTCAACTAGAGCAGGCACGTACTGTTGTGCTGAACGCAACTCAAGAACTGAACGATCTCCTTCAAGGACCAAGAGAATTACTCTTCAATCATCATGTTGGATTATCTAATTCCATTGCATTGGGCCATTGCTGACCTTACTGTAGCATAACAGTCTTGTGTATCTGAAGCTCATCTCTCGTTTTGACATCGCCAAGAAAGTGCCTGTCGATGGCGAAGTATCGTTCGCAGATCTAGCTACAGATCTTGGAATCGAGCATGGGGCACTTGCCCGTGTACTTCGCCTTGGCATCGCATACCGCATCTTCACAGAGCCTCGACCTGGTGTTATAGCACATTCTGCGGCGTCGCGCCAAATTGCGGACGATGTGCTGATCGCAAGTTGGGTCGGTGCAAATGTCGATGAAATGTGGCCAGCCGCGGAAAAGGTTGTCGACGCGCTGACGAAATGGCCGGAAGCTGCGAAGGCAAATCAGACTGTAGGTCCTTGCACTTCTTTTCTGCCGATCCAATTATTGATCTGTCCTAGGGATTCTCATTGGCGAATAATACAGATTTGCCGTTCTACGCAGTGCTTGGCCAGAACCCAGATCGTGCGCGCCGTTTTGGCGGCGCAATGAGCTTCTTCACCACCGGTGACGGTTACTCACTCCGTCACCTGACTGAAGGATACCCTTGGGACTCCGTCAAATCCGGAACTGTCATTGACCTCGGTGGATCTCATGGCGATACTGCTTTCGCGCTGGCCAGGAAGTACCCAGATCTCAACTTAATCGTGCAAGAGCTTCCTGAGGTCGTGGCAAACTCAAAGGAAGAAGAAGGATTAAACGTCAAATTTATGACACATGACTTCTTCCAGATACAGCCCGTAAAGGATGCAGACGTTTACTTCTACCGCTGGACTTTGCACAACTGGCCAGATAAGGATTGCGTTAAGATCCTCCAGGCACTTATCCCTGCGCTAAAGAAAGGCGCGAAAGTGTTGATTATGGACTTCGTGATGCCACCGCCTGGCGTACTGCCAAATGAGATGGATCGCAAATTGAGGGCGATGGATCTCACAATGTTAGAGATCGGCAATGCCAAGGAACGTGATCTTGGAGAATGGCAGGCACTCTTCGCACAGGCTGATCCGAAGTTCGCGTTCAAAGGACTCAAGCAACCTGAAGGTTCTAGGCTTGCCATTCTGGAAACCGAGTGGGATGCATAAGCGCGATTGGTACGGTCACCGGTTGAGATGGTACGTCAGTAGGCTCGGAGAATGGCGCAACCGTGGCGACTGATGGCTTACAATATGTATTTGAGCATAATAATGTCACTATCATCACGAAGAACGAGTTGAGATACGTCCCCATAATTCGAATGTTGAATCATCACAGTAGCTGCAACAAATTCCAGTAAATCCATGTAAGACTCTTCGTCAATGAATAAATGATGACCTCATGAGCATGCAAATGCGTGCGTATCTCACTTTCCTACTTGATCCATACTACGAGATTATCCACGAGCGCTCCCAGGCTGCAGGCCTCATCCCGTCTGCTGTTCCAATCACTTCCTCCATTAGTAGACCATTGTATCATCATCGTCGGGGTCTGAGGATGCAATAGGCGCTGCCGTTGCCCCAACAGATTCCTCGGGTAAGATAGGAGCCGCGGCGGTTGTGGTCGCAGCCAGCGTAGCCGCACCTGTTGGCGCTGTATGAAATCAACACACAGTCTCCGGCAATACTACACACCGAATTACTTACTAGTGTCTGTTGCAGTAGGAAGTGCGTGCACCGAAAGGATGCGTAGACCCACAGTTGAAAGGAGGAGGCTGAAGTAACGCATTTTGAAACCGATTTTTCACTCTCTTGTCGAAGGCGATGCAATTCGGCTGTAGAATATAGGGCCGATAGCGTGGTCGTCAGAGACGCGATGATGTAGAAAGGTTGGCCTTCTTAAAGTCTAAAAATCGGAGGACAAATGTGAAGCACTTGCATATGGGGCGGAGTTGTGCAGCATCGATGTGCGGCGTAGCCAGTCTTTCGTCTCGATATCATTGCGTCTCGGATTTGGGGGCCGGTGACCTCATTCGAAGGAACTTTTGGTTGATACCTCGCTGCTTCGACTCGATGAAGAAGATCACATTGGTGGAATTCCAAATGAGGGTTGCGGGCCGGCCCACCAGACGCTAATCCTAGTTCCGGAACATCGCACCATGCGTGCATCTGCACCCCCCTGTCGACGTCACGGGGTGAGGCGTCGTTGTGGACGCCAGCTGTGTTCGGTGTCCAAAGGCATATTGGGCTTTCTGGAAGGGCCCAGCTCTCTGGGTTTAATATTAAATCCGGAGCTTGTTGAGGACCCTCGTGAATTTTCCTTGCTCTTAGATTCAAACTGTCGGATTCTCCAGGATTGTTAATTGGACAGAAGTAGCATCGTACATGCCAAGCAAATGTACTTGAGAAATAAGTGACGCAAGAGACGATAATAGATGTTTTGATTGGATGATGGATATGCACCATTCAACTGGTGAGCCGCCAACGAGGCGCATTCAAGGCGTCCTTGGTGATGACATCGCGCTTAGCTGGGCTGGCAGGTTGAGCCTGGCGCGTCACCGAGACTTACGTCGTGTGCAGCTGCAATGCCCCAATTTCTAGGCTTCAGGATATTTGACTGGAAATAACGGCATTTTCAAAACCTTAGCATTGCTGAAAAGAGCTAGGCTAGCTTTTTAAAACACCCGTGGACGCTTTGCATTGCCTCCCATGAGTGCCGGAAGCGAGGCGAGCTCTGCGAGCAGAGCCCATGGAATCAAGTCTCTGTCTGTTATACTGCATCGTAAAGTCAATTGCGCAGACCGTGTCGCGTACCCGCCTAGCTCTTCTTCTGCTCGATCACTGGTTGTCGAATATCATCACAGCTTCGAATTAGAACGTCCTAACCATGACGAACCAAGATGGTTATATCGCAATATCCGACGAGGAAGATGGAATCATACGTAAACAGCAGCAGAAGACTGCACCAGAAACAAGAAGGGCCATTAGATTTATCGCTCTTCTGGTGAGCATGATTGCCATGTTAGGTATCGGCTATGTCATTGGTGCTTAGAAGACAAGTGTCGTTGAAAGCTCGCTGATAGGTATGGTCCCGCGATGAACAAATAACCCAACATTTGTTGATGGATTTGTAGTACCACCCGGTGACCAACATTACTATATGCACTTTAACGGGACTTTCCCCCAGCGGTCGAATCCTGGAAGTGATTCTGCTTGGGACTCTCTTTTTCCGGAGAAGCTAGGCTTCGTCCAGCGCCCGACGTTGGCGCCGAACGTTGCTGGTATCGCAGTGTTTTATGAGCTCTACTGTTTGGTGAGAAAACATTCAAGCAATCTCTCGATATTCGAGCTAACAAGGGAAAGAACATTCTGAGGCAAGCGTTCTGGGCTTTAGTAGATGGCATATTGAAAGAAATGGGTGCGGAAGACCGCGAAAAGAACCATCGGACTAGTCATCACCACATTCGCCATTGCTTTAAGTATCTACGATAGTCTCTCATCTGTCTTGCTGATTTGAATCTTAAGCACATGAATTACACGGCGCGGGGAGTGTCTGGCTGGCAGACTGAACGTACTTGCAGGAGTATCGACAAATTGATAGACTGGGCTAATGAATGGGGCATATCAAGAGAGGAGGCACTGCATAATTTCGATCTGCAAGCAAACTTTGTGAACGAAGATTCTTTCTGATGTACGAAACATAGCTTTTTGCTCTCAAAATACAACCTTGGTGTCTAGATCTTTCACTTCAATGAGGGTCTTTTTTCCGTGTGATGTGCTCTGGCCCAAGTTTATCTGGCTTGACAAGCAGTCCAGGCTCAGTTATATCGATCGATCGAGCTTTAGTCCAGGCAAGAAGAGCATCTGTGTCAACACATTGGTGCAACGCCCAGCTGCGAGCCGTCACTTCATTACCTCCGGATAGGTACGTGTAAGTGCCGAGCGACACATCTCCCCGACACAATATACCTTGTCTCAGGGTTTCGATACAATGATCTGACAATAAGCCACTCTCCAATCATTACAAGATAAGCTTGGAACACTCACTGACGTGCCTCTCAAGTTCGTTGCGAGCGAAGCCCTGCACATGTTTGAAGTAGGTCTCCTTGTAAATCCATTGTCGGATTTTCTTCTGCAATGTCGTAAGTTACGTCGTGTTTAAAGCAAACTTAGCGTGTTTGACCTACCAAACAGTGGATTTTATGAGTCATGATGATTTCTAAGGCAGCGATGTGACATTGTAATAGTCAAGGTCTTCTTTGAACACCTTGATCACGGTGTCTACAAATTGTTACCAGCTTAATAAAGAGTGGATTCAGTTGCGAACCTTTGAGAAGATCATGCCAGGCACGGTCGAGCTCCGAACTTGGAACACCAGCGAATGATGTCCCAGCTACTGTAAGCGGGAACACACGACTGTTCCTACGATATGCTACTTCCCTGGAGTTTGCTAGCGCTGAAGCATTTTTGTATCAGAACTGTTCAAATCGTGTCATGAGCTGCTTACAAGGAAAGAGTTCAGGTTGCAAATCGCTGAACTCGTATTGCAGTCTTGCATGCCGAATGCGAAGGTTGATGTACAGCGCGTAAAGAATGAAGTTCCCAAAGATGAGCAGAGCAAAAGCGATTTTGATATGCGACTTCCGCGACTTGCGAATGGTTTGAACTTGAAGTGGAGTGTTCTCGTCAGAGCAAGTGCTCATTGAGTCGCTGTCATATTCTTCCTCCTCCATCATGATGGGCACTAAGAGCAGATTTCTTAAGTCAAATGTATTCGAAAGCCTCGCATGGCGCACTGCACCATATCGTGAACATATGATTGAGTCGGACAAACATGAAAGTCGTACCAGGCCCCCATGAAACCCGACAGTAGAGCGCTTTGCGTTTTGCCAACACTTTGCCTTGATTGATTGAATCGGGCGTAGAATCAGTGCGGGACCCAGCTGCGCTAAGCACTGGCACCGTAAGCTGCAGATGGCAGGGGGTTCAGCTTATCGCAGTCGCATAGTCGGTTGTGATCATTGCAGAAAACAGCAGGTGTGTATCGGCAGAAGCCACGGTATATTCCCCAAGCTGGCGGGGCGAAGAAAAATCCAGGAACCCTGGTTTGCGAAGCTTGGAAGTACTGCGCCTTGTCAACACCGACGGGACATACAGGGATACCAGCTAGGATTAGACATGGGTAGTAGCCAATAGGACGGCCAAAATACAAAGGATTTATTATAAGCTCTCGGGATAGACAGGGTTACTAGCTAGGATTAGACAGGGCCCATTAGTAAATTAGATAGCAAGAATTTTAGAATTCTGTCTTTAGAGTTAATAATTAACGTATTCCACCATCAAACCGCCCACACCATCGAACCGCTTACGATTCCTTGGCAACACCAACTCCATCTTCAACGCGAAAATGCCTCAACAACAAAGGTCTGAACGACTGCAACACGAAGGCAAACTACAGCTTGCCCTTGACGCATATAATAAAGGCCAATTTGAAAGCTATCAAAGCGCTGCTGCAGCCTTTAACGTCAAGCCTCGTGTCCTTACTAAACGCGCTAGAGGAATACCTTTTCAACTAAAAACAGTACTAAACTGTTCAAAACTATCTTTAACTAAGCAGGAGACATTTGTCTAATACATCTTTAACCTTGATTTGCGAGGATTCGCGCCTACGTTAGGCAAAGTATTAAATATAGCGAATAAACTATTACGCGAGCAGGGTAGTAAAAACGTAGGCATTAACTAGGTAGCGTAGTTTATAAATTATTTAAAATAGTTATAAATAGTTTAGAACTGTTTAAAGGACTATTAGAGGGTAAAATAAAAAAATCCTAAAGTAGTTAGCGCGTAGTTTAAGCTTATGTAGGATACTAAAGCAAAGTACGGCATATATAATAATAATATACATAACTTTAATAAAACTAGCTTTTAGATAGGTGTTATTAGCTTTATAAAAGTGGTTACTAGCTTAAAGAAGCAAGTAAAGCCTATAATAGTTTAGCTAAGTAATAAAAAGTAGGTAATAGATGTCTAGAGTATATGTTTAAATAGTATATTTACCTTACTATTTATTATATATAAAGGATGCGTCTATATTTTTTTGTAGTACTAGGAAGCTAATATACTATGCAATTAAAAGCTCTTAGTCTTAGAGAATAGATAGACGACTAATAAGCTTAGTCTTACGTAGTTAAAGCACTTTAACGCGTATATAAAGGTAAGAACTATTAGCGTCTATTAGTTACTAATTTTAGATAGCCATGAAAGCTACTTAAATTAAGATTTTAAGGATTATTATTAAGATAATAAGATCTTTACACTTTATATGCTACTATACTTATTATACATCCTCTAGCTACTTAATGTAGTGTTATTCTCGCCACTTAAGCGTAAGTACTCTAATGTTACTAAGGGGTATACTAGCCTTACCTAATCCGTGTGAGGGGAGGAAGGTTAGTGTATAGTATATACGTTAGGTGGTGTTCTTTAGTGATTTAAGAGGTAAACGTATGAAGCAAACTAATTCTATAATAAACTATAGAATAACTAAGTATTAATCTAGGTAAGAGATGAACTATTGAGAGTTGACTATGAAGAATTAGAATTAGAAAGATAAAGGAAATCCGTCTAGTCTTTATGCCGTTCATTCTGTTCCTTCAATCCTATGATCTCTAGAGATCCTAAGATCGTTCCTGATCTCTTAATCTCTTGAGATCTAGAGATTAGTCTGTAATCTCTATTCTTGGCGAGATTAATGTCACGTGGTCGCTGACCTAATCCTACCCCACGTATTACTATGTCGCCATCCTCTGGCCTTAATACCCTCTACGCTGTACTGTCTAGTCTTAGATACCCTATATCTATTATATTTGTAATATTATCCCCCTCTTTAGGATTATCGTCCTGATATCCATAAAGATCTAGCCGCTGTGCCGCATTAGGCCTTAGCTGGTGTATAAAGCGTGTGAGTTCCCCACTGTAGGTGGTGTCGTATCCTCCCTGGATATTCCTTGACCTTCTACCTAACCATACCCAGGGAATCCTATCCTTAAGTCCTAAAGGTTCCTCATTTAGATCCTCTGTCTATTCCTGCTGACACATCCACTGCTCGTCAGAAGCTGCTTGCTCGCCGCGTTCTAGTAAATAGTCGCGAAATGCCTTCTCCATGCTCCACTTGTCGCAAGGAGAGTTAGAAGTGCATTATAAGCTTAGATTCTAGGCGTTGTTTCAAGTGTATAGATTACAACTGCAAGTGTGATCTAATCGTGTCTCCTCGTGAATGGGCTAAGCTGGATGCGAAGCGCAGTCGCCTTTGTATCCTGATTCTTGAGTCTTAGCTGGAGTTGGAGAAACTCAATCATTAAGAGAAGGAGATGTATTATCAAGAGTTGGCCTCGATAGAAGAGATGGAGCGTCTTGAACGCGAGGCTGGGTCATCAACCGCTGCTCCTAAGAGTATAGATGCCACCGTTGCGCCTTCATAACCGCTACCCGTATCATTGACTGACCTAGGCTAGTTATAGGCTAACTCCTCTCTCTTATTTAATTCTTCCTTATCTTTTAATTTTTCTGCCTTCCTAGTGAACTTGGAACCACTGCCTTTAGATACCGTTGGTGATAACTCTTCACTAAATCCTGACAGCCTATAAGATTTTATAATAGTTCCTAGGTATTCTGGCTATTTAGCTAGTCCTTCTACTTAACTAAGTACTTCCACTAACGCTTAAATCTCCGCAGGTCTTTAATTTCTTCGACCTCGTAATCTTCGTCTTTAAGCTCGATTCGTGTCTTTAGCTCGGCGTCTGGTAGTGCTGGTTCAAGGAGCAATTTATAAAAGATAGGGTGTATACGCATGCTTTTAGGAAGCTCTAGTTTGAACGTAATAGGTCCCTTAACCTCTAGGATTTAGAAGGGTCCTATTTAGAGGTTATCTAGTTTGTCGCATGGTCGTTTAGTTTTTAGATTTTTTTGTGATAGGAAAACTTTATCCCCCTCTTTAAGGGTTGGTCCCTCAAGCCTTTTCTTGTTTGCTAATTTAGCTGTCGTAAGGTTCCTTTAAGCGATTTATTGGCTCAGGTCATCATGCAGCTCGCGAAGTAGTCGTGCCTTATCGTCAGCTCCAGCTAAAAGACTCTCAACGTCCTTGGGATTTTGATGAGCAATTAGCTCATATCTGTAATTCGCGTAGTGTGGTGAGTATCCTGTCGTTAAGGATCTCATGCTATTATAGGCTAATTGCGCTATTAGTAGGAGTTTAACCTAGTTGTCCTATAGCTTATTAGCGTACATCCTTAGATACTATTCTAGCGTCTAGTTCGTTCGTTCCGTCTAACCGTCTATCTATGGGTGAAAGCTAGTCAAAAGCTTTTTATTAACTCTAAGCTTTGCTAGGAACGTGCTCTAATACTTAGAGGTGAACAGTATTCTATGATTAGTAATAAACTATTCTAGCACACCGTGTTGGCTAATAAGTGCCTTAGTTACTTTATAAGCTATTTCTTTAGCTATAACCATTTCTTCCGTTAGTACAAATATTAATGCTTTAGTTAATTAGTTAACGATTACTAATATTAAGTCGCATAGCTGTGCTAATCTAGGTTCTAACGATTTTAGGAGCTTCACAATGAAGTCCATCATAACGCTGATCCATGGGCGTGCGGGTGGTTTAAGTAATTAGAGTAATCTATAGGGCTTATGTCTCTTAGGCTTATTCTTAGAACATGCTAAATAGTTGCCTATTGCGTTCTGAACTGCTTTTCGTACGTTAGGGATTAAGTACTTATTTAAGATCTATTAAACCATTTCATTAATCCTAGGGTGTCTATATTCCTTAGATTCGTGTAGCTTTTGTATTAGGGTTAGTACGAGGTTTTCGCGTAGTACAATCTATTATTCTTTATCTTAGGGTAGTCTAGCCTCAAGATACCTAATCAAGTCATATTCTGCCCTTTAGTCTAGGGTTAAATGATTATAGTCTATGAAGTCATGCACCTCTAGTCCCTAGTAATTAATCCTGGCTACCTTAGTAAGCTTATTAAGCTTCCTATTTCATAGTTGTGTGACCTTAGTCACCTTAGCTAACTATTCAACTAGAGTTCCTTTAAATAGCCATAGTTGATTGTAGCCTAGACTACTATCCTTATCCTTTCGTAGGACCGCATCGTGCATGATAGGTCTGTTTATCTCCCAAAGGTCTGATTATTAGCTGAGAGCATCCGCTGCTCCGTTTAGCGTCCCTAGGTGATGGTGTACCTTAAAGTCGTAATCCACCATCATCTTAGCCTATCTAACCTACTGTTAGTTAAGTTTCTTAGTCGTTATAAAACTCATCAGGTTCTAGTGATCTGAATATACCTCTACCTAGTATTTAGCGCCTACTAGCTAGGCTCGCCATTATTTAAAGGCATCTACTATTGCTAGCAGTTCCTTATCGTGAACGTCGTAGTTAAGTTCTGCTCCTAAGAACTTCTAAGAATAGTAGAACACTGGTCTCTATTTCCCATTATTGCTTTGCTATGAGAGTATCGCTCCTAAGGCGTAGTCTAATACATCCGTCTCCACTCGTAGTAGCTGTTCTAGGTCATGCATCTATAACATAGGGGCCGACAAGAATAATTCCTTAAGCTTATTAAAAGCCTTCTATTGTTCCTGTCCCTAATAGAATCCCTTCTCTTTCTTGGTAATCTCTGTGAGAGGTGCCGTGGTCTTCAAGTATCCCTAAATGAACTTTTGATAGAAGTTCGCAAATCCTAAGAAGGATTGTACATCTTTGACTATCTTAGGGGTTTTAATATCCTGTACAGCCCTAACTTTCTTTAGGTCTATGGTAATGCCTTCTTAGGAGATGATAAATCCTAAGTAATCTGTCTTCGTAACGTGGAATTCACATTTTTCTAGCTATAGGGGTAATTAATACTCCCTAAGCTTCCTAAGCACCTTCTTAACGTGTTTGATATAATCCTTAAGCGTTCCTAAGGTATACACTAGTATATCATCTAGGTACGCAGTCATAAAAACGTCTAAGTATTCGTAAAGTGCTTTATTAATAAGTGCCTGAAACGTCGTAGGCGCGTTCATTAATCTAAAGGGCATGACTGTGTATTCGTATAGACTATACTGGGTCTTAAAAGCTGTCAGCTATTCATAGCCCTTGGCTATCCATATCTAATGGAATCCGTCTCGTACATTAAATTTCATGATCTATTTGACTCCTTAGAGGCGGTCCATGAGTTCCTAGATCAGGGGAAGAGGGTAATAGTTCTTCCTTATAACATGGTTCAGCTATCTGTAATCTACATAGAGTCGTAGCTTTCCATTTTTCTTTAGGATGAAGAGAATTGGTGAAGCCATCAAGCTTGCACTCTCTTGTATGTATCCTCGTTTTAGGTTCTTCTTGATGTACTCTTATAGTTCTGACTACTGATCTCAAGTAAGCAGATATATTAGTCCTAGGCGCAGCTTTGCGCCTTCTTCTAGGTGAATCTCGTGATCCCATTCCTAGTGATCTAGTAATGCGGTTTCTTCTATTTCTTTAAATAGGTCTCAAAACTCCTTGTATTCTAGTGGTATTATTGGTCGGGGTTCGTCCTTTATAGGCGTAACTTTCCGTATCTAAATAACTCCTATTTGCGAAGGGTCCTTCTTATAGATTCTCTTAATCTTATAAGGCGATATCTTGCTAATCCGTCTAGTCTAACTAGGTGAGCTCTAGATTACTGGGCTTAATCTTTCATGACGTGTTCTAGCAACCTTGCGCGCTAGTTCTTAGCTAAACATCATGCCTCTCTACTAATCTATGGTAGGATTGTGCTTCCTAAGCTAATCATAACTAATTAACATGTCTTCTTCACCGAGATCCATGATGTTGAGGGATGTTGTGTCCTTAATTCTAAGTACGTGGAATGATACTTCTTAGGTTTCTAACCTTAAGAATCCGTTGCCATAGGACATTAGTCCATCATCAGCTAATACTACTTGTATCAGACGTTCCTTATCCTAATAGGGTATGTTATATTTCTTAACTACTTATAGGGAGATAATCATCTATGCAGCTCCACTGTCCACTAGTGCTGTAAGTCTGCATCCATGTATGCGTACCTCTACCTTTAATTAATGAACTAGTAGATCTAGGTGTCATACATTATATAGGGTTATTATAGGAATACTCTCACCAGCGTGACCCTATCCCTAGTAGCATCCTAGTTTTTTGATCCCTAGAGTCCCTTCGCGGATTCTTCTACTGCTTATTCCTTAAGTATGTGGGTTTGATAGTCATCTATAAGGCACGCTGTCCAAGGCAGGCGAGCGTGCTCTACCTTGATATCATTTCGTCGCGGGAAACCTTTCCTAAGTTTCTCTAAGAGGTGTGCTTGACACATGTCATCAAAGCACTATTTATAGGGTAGGTCGTCGTGGCTCTCCCTAATAATAGCTCTAGGTAGGCGTCTCATAGTCTAAGTATGCGAGATATTATCTCTGGCGGCCCTGTCTTCCAGGTGGCCTCGTAGCTAGTATTGCGTCTCTAGCAACGTTCGCCATATCTGCTACATGAGTGCCGTCTTTCGTCTGAAAGCATCTTCCTTAGTCTTATTAGGAAGTGGCAGAAACTCATAACGTTAGCATACTATTACTAAGTACTTAGAAGGGGGTAATAGCCTATAGTTAGCTCTATGCCGTGTCCATGCTACTTCTTCCTTTAGGAGGAGGTAGAACATGCATCCTAGGAGTAACTTGCACTTATTCTACTTAAGCTCCTTATGTCCTTTATCTAAAGGATGTCCCATAGGGTATTAGTAGAGATATGCGCTATTCTTATATACTAATACTTCCCTATGCATTCGTCTAGCTAGCTAGTATCCTGCAACGTGTTTACTAAGCTAGTGTAGTTAGTAGTACGTGTTATAGCACCTATTCTAACCTAGGCGTTTATGCTATTTCTACTAGTATTCATAATGGTGCACGTAGTAGTTATCTTCTATACAGTCCTTCTCTAGGAGAAGGGCGTAAGAGGCTCATCTAGGCGTGTATCATACACTTTATCTTTCCTGCAGGTGGGGGACGTAATCCTCCCTTATACAGTTATACTAATTGACTTCTTTATGTTTATTATTGATCTTGATTTATTATACTTTTATCTGTGGACCTTGCTCCTTCATCACTGCTACCACTACTTTGTTGGCATGGCCTCCGCGTATTAGTATGTCGCAGGTACATGTTTCGCCTTTATGTATGTCATCTCTACACATCTAGCATAGATCTTCTTTAAGCCATTGAAGGACCTCATGGTCATCTATCTAGTTTAGGGGTCAAGTTAGTTAGGCTGGAGTGGAATCCTTATTGCTAATTTCGCCGTTAGATGATTCTATAGCTTAATCCGCTTCTAGAGGAGGGCAAGGAGTAGGCTGCTAGCGTGGCGCCTCTAAGTTATTTTCCTTAGGTCCCGTTACCTTAAACTTAATCATCCTAATCTTGACTGCTCTAAGCTTGCTTGCTTAGCCCTAGTTCTTTAGGTAGTCTCTATGGAAGTGTCCTACTTCACCACATTAGAGACATGCTTTCTTCTTAAAGCGTTCCTAGCGTTATTCATAGGTCAGGCCGTCCAGCTATCTTCCCTTGCCCTTATTAAACTGCTTCTTTTATTAGACTTTGTCTGTCATCACTACATCGCCATCGCGATCATAGCGTAGTGCCTTTAGCTTTCTGTGACGTCTAGAGTTAGGAATGATCGTCGTGTCCCGTTGCTTCTTCTGCAGCGCTCATTCGTAGAGCCTGTTATTAATTTGGGTGGCCAAGTCAATCATGTCTTATAAGTCTTCTAGCTTATCATAATAGATCATCCTATCCTTAACGACTTCCTTCAGCCTATTATAGAAGGCTGTGCGTAACAGCGCATCGTCCCAATTAATCTTTGACTGCAGTTGCTTAAACTCTGTCACATATCTAGCGACTGACCTATCCTGCTAGATCCGAGAGATCTTTTGCTCTACCTGGGTCTCCTCATTGAGTTCTCTAAACACTTTCTGAATCTCTTCCTTGAACTTCGTCTAGCTCTTGAAGATAGCCTTCGTGTCGTCTTTGCAATTCCTTATATCATTCATGAGGTAGTCGTCCATGAAGGGCTGCATCTAGGTAGCTGCCTTATCCTTTAAGTGCATGCTAGCCGCGAGGATTTTGTCTTCGTTATTTGTTATAAGGTTGAACTAATAGTACAAATCCATGTTAGTGAGGAATGGCTTTAAGCCATCTCGTCCTCTATCATACTTTTCTAGCGCTGCAATCTTTCCCTAAGGTGTAGTATTTCCGGCCTGAAGCTGAGCCATCACTTGCATCAGCTCATTAATCTAAGTGGCCTATTGCTGCAACTAGTTGGCCTAGGTGGCCATTACTAATGCCAGGCTTAAAGTAGGTGTGTTGGCACTACTGCTAGTAGTAGGTAGGGTAGCGGGAGCTACCATTACGTACGTTTAGGTTCTTGAACCTATGGGTAGTTAAAGTGTTACTAAGGGGTATACTGGCCTTACCTAATCCGTGTGAGGGGAGGAAGGTTAGTGTATAGTGTATACGTTAGGTAGTATTCTTTAGTAATTTAAGAGGTAAACGTATAAAGTAAACCAATTCTATAATAAACTATAGAATAACTAAGTATTAATCTAGGTAAGAGATGAACTATTAAGAGTTAACTATAAAGAATCAGAATTAGAAAGACAAAGGAAATCCGTCTAGTCTTTATGCCGTTCATTCTGTTCCTTCGATCCTATAATCTCTAGAGATCCTGAGATCGTTCCTGATCTCTTGATCTCTTAAGATCCAGAGATCAGTCCGTGATCTCTATTCTTGGCGAGATCAATGTCACGTGGTCGCTGACCTAATCCTGCCCTACGCATTACTGTGTCGCCGTCCTCTGGCCTCAACACCCTCTGCGCTGTACTGTCTAGTCTTAGATACCCTATATCTATTATGTTCGTAACATCTAAGATCGTTTAGGGCTTAGCATAATAGCGCGTTTTTTATATTAATAAGGAAGCGTTCCTACTAGCCTTTAAAGACCTGTTTTTAAGCGTATTTATAGTTTAGAACTATTAAAAGGCATTTAAGGTAATAGGGCTAGTCCTTTTAAACGCGTAGGTAGTACTTAATTACCTTAATATACGTATACGCACCCTACTAGGACCTCTACTACTAGAGACGCTATAGCTATTAAGGACTCTAAGTAATACACGTAAATTTAGCTTTTAGTTAAAGTTTATACGTGATTTTATTACTTAATTACTATAGATGGCGTAGGGTAGGCTTTCATAGCTTATTAAAGGTACTAAGTTAGTACTGCATAGTACTACACTTATAAAGTTACGCATTAAAGACTTTAAAAAGCAACTTAAGATAATAACTAAGCGTAAAACACGTAAGCGCAAGTATATTTAGAAGGGTAGTACTATAGAGTATAGTCCTATAGTAAACTAGAATAGTTTAGAACTATAAAAAAGTAAGGGTAAAGAGTAAAAGCAAGGTGCGATAACTATAATAACTAGGTGTTTAGCTCTATGGTAACTGCGGTAAGACTAGGCATAACACAAGAACTTATCAAGCTAATAAAGAGAGTTCTTCTAAGTTAAAGGCTAGTACTTAGTATATATTTTTAGATAGCAATATAGATGATAATAATAATGTAGTTAAGTAAGTTAGTGTTACTAAGGAATCATAAGTAGTTTAATAGTGTAAGTAGTTTAATAGTAGAATACGTTAGTTTAAATAGTTAATTAAAGATTATTTTAAATTTTATCTCTACTTTTAATAACTTACTCTAATTAAAGATGCTACTATGGTACTAAGCTAGCCTATATAGTTTTTAGCTATATATAGTTTTTAGCTACCTTACTAAAACTAGCTACCCTTAGAAAAGTCATGATATCTATTAATAGCTTATTTATAATTGCTAATTTATATATATAGATTCAAAAGCTATAGTTGCTACTCTAGTAGCTAATTTTTCTGCTTTCTTTGCTATAGAGGTTGTAGTTCTCTAAGCCTCTATAGCTGCTAACTAGTAAATAGTAGCTACTATATTCTTAACATCTATAAAGCGTTGATTAGAGTCTACTTAAACGCGCTTTCAAGGTTACTAAGAGCTAATAGTCTAGAGATAAGATTCTAGTTATTATTTATCTACTTTAAGCTTTACTACTCTAGTATTTGTAGCTACTAGTGCCTTACCTACCTTTTATAGGAGTAGCTAAGTTATATAACCTAGATTCTTATAACTTTAGAGTGACTGCTAAGCTATATAGAGATCACGAAGTCTCTAAAAGGTAGAAAGGAAGCTCTTAGTAAGTAATTAAGGTTACTTTTAGTAAAGAGGCGTAGCATGCCTTTAGGAAACTTATAATAAGCTAACTACCTACCTAATATTTAATAGGCAGATGCCTGTAGCTACCTAGCCTACTTAAATTACTCTCTTAGTAAGGCTAGCCTCTCTAGCTTTATAGTAGCATATAATAAAGCGCTTCTTCTTAACTAGCATTATATTATTAAGCGATGCTAGCTCCTAGATCTAACGTTGATAGTTTGACTTAATAATAGAGAAAGAAGCTAGATCTAGAGGCTATAGAATATGCAAAAAGTACGTAGGTAAGTATAAGAGCTTAATTTAGTGCTATTTATAGAGCTATAGGAACTTAATATTAATATAGCTGCTATAGCTATTAAGGATTAGTAGTTAGTACTAGCTATTAGCTAGTGCTATCTTTAAGATAAATATGCGCTATAGCTACTCTACACTAATTACTTTTAACGTCTAGCCATTTTTAAAGGTTATATAGAGCTAACTAGGTACTAATTTAGATAGGAACTAGGTAGTCTATAAGCTCTAGCCCTTAAAGATTACTACGCAGCGTAGCTTTTACCTTATTACTAATACGCACTTAATTACTAAGACCTACTCGTGATTCTCTAGTAACTAAATATAAGCCTTCTTTTTCTAACTACTAGAGAGTACTCTAGTATTTATACATACTCCTAGCGTATTCCCTATCTTATCTATATTCTATGTATCCTCTGCCCGTATATTAAGGCGTATTCTAGTCCGCTTAAAAAGCTCTAGGAACGCGCGTATCTACTTTAGAGTTGCTGCCTTAGCTCTTTAAGCCTCTATCTTCCTACTAACTACTAAGGCGACGCGTGGATTCTGCTTAATAAAGTGTGGTATCTAGAGCTTGCCTATAGGCTAATTATTGCCGTTCATGCGTAGGATTCGATTCGCCATTTCTCAGGCGCGAGCGTGGGAGGGGGGACATGCGCGCGCGTCTTCTTTAAGTATCCACTCTACAAGGAAGTCCTCTTATTGCGGAGTTAGCCGTTGCTAGTGTTAATGGCTAGATGAGCTGTTTATTAAGCCATTAAGTTGGGCTTGAAGTATCGTCCGCGGGATGCCGTACGCCTTAGCAGCTGCTCTCTGACTGCAATAAACACCAGAATTAAGATCGCTAATAGCTGATTGTATAGCGTGCTCACGGGGATCCATTTTGACGCGTTATGTTGAGAGATATCGCGACTTTTCTGGGGGTGGCCAGTTTTGGTGGGGTGGCCGAAAACCATATGTGGCCGAAAACTATATAGGCTAGCTTAAGTCAGCTCTGTTTCAGGATCCCTGTTTGGCCCGTCGGTGTTGACAAGGCGCAGTATTGGATGGTCGTTACACAACATGCATTGCCCCAGAGTTGATGTCCGTTCCTTGCGGCACAGACATTTATCACCGAACCATGAACTGCTTCTTATCTGCTATTCAAGGGGGGAAAAGCAAAGGCTGATACCCACAACTTGTGTTCCCTCGTTCAATTACGAGCTGTTGTCTGTTTTCGTGCTCGAAAGTCATTGTTTTCGTTTATCGTTACGTTCGACGCAGAAGCAAGATGGCGTGGACTGTCGCTAATTTCAATGCCCTCGGGGTGACTTTGATGTCGCTGGCTATTGTGTCCGTCCTCCTGAGGTTCTGGTCGCGTACCAAGTCAAAGGCTAAGTTTGGGCCCGACGACGCCCTGATTATTCCCGCCGTGGTGAGTGAACGCTATGATCATCCCAGCCGTGCAAAACTCATCCATTGCAGATATGTGTGGTCGGCATGGCGGTCACGATGATTATTGGTAAGGCCTCAGTCGTATGGTGTTCGCCTGATTCCTGTGAACTAAAATTCCGGAGGCACTCAAGTCGGCGGAATGGCCCAGCATCAAACCAACGAATGGGGATCGCATGGTGAGCCGATATATACAAAGACTCTGGCAAACTACGAAAAGGTAGGGGCGCCTTTCTTGACAAGTCTGGTTCAGTAGCTTACACACATAGGCCAATTTCCTCATGCAGCTCTTACCTCTTGCGTCTCTCGGGTTCAGCAAGTTATCGGTCTTGTTCTTTTACCGCCGCATCTTCTACGTCTATGCTACATTCATCCTCGTTAATACTGTTCTTATGCTTGTTGTAGCAGGCTGGGCGATATCATTTTTCTTTGCGATATTGTTCCAATGCCGGACACCCAGCACCCTATGGACGACCTTCGAGTTCGCCAGGCAAGACTGCGTTGAAACACTGCCCTTGTATTATGCGGTATCGATTACCGGGTTCATTACCAATCTGGCGATTCTAATATCACCTCTTCCTGTGATATACCAGTTGCAGATGCCATTGAAGAATCGGGTCGCCATCGCCTGTATACTTCTTCTCGGAGCAGTGTGAGTGAACCCAACTGAGAGAAGTTGACCCAACAATGAAATCACTGACCTACTCTAGCGACTGCGCTGCTGGTATCGCGCGTTTTACAACGTTCATCTACATCAGTCGTGGCATCTATGCCAACATTTGGGACCTTGCTTGTATGTACCTATGCACACTTCAGACGATAACTTATCATTTGCAGACTTTACCTCGTCAGTCTTTGCGTGGACCATGGTAGAAAGCTCGTTAGCCGTCGTGGGCGCCAATCTGCCACTACTTCGCCCTCTTCTGCGCCAGAAGACATACACCGATTCATATGCCTGGTCTTTACTTCGAAGTTTTGCTTCAAGGAGATCTGAGAACGGTAGTCGGTCAAGACTTCGCTCGGATGATGGGAGTGAAAGAGTTGATTTGCATCTCACCGAAAAGCTAGAGGTTAAACAGGATGTCGTTTGACAGATCCTTGTGTTTGCGCCTTCCCTTTCATCAGACGATACCGTAACGACGATATACTCTGCTTGACCGGTCAAGCAAGTCTTGTGATAGCGCGATATTGGATCCTGCATGTGGCCTCAATGCCGTAGCTGTGCCGCCTCCTCATTTCCTCGGTTTATTATGCGTGCGGCGCAGCGATATTGTCTCAACAGCAGTCAGTGCGGTGCCTGCCACAAATTTATTCCTTGTTGATTTATTGGGGTAAAGAGGCACAGCAAGTGTTGTCTCTCGCTTCCTATTGAATCAGTTAATACATGTGATTGTCTGCACGGCACAGTACCTGCACACCCCCATCCGGACCTCCACCTACCTATAGCTTGACGCCCGAGGCATTGGCCTTGAATGCGAGGTTTGCCAAGTAAGTGTGCAGGTGTTCAACAATATCGGCACAGTCATGCAGCTGAGGTTTCCGTGAGCGGCAGACCCAGACACCTCCCACAGGCAAGAGGGTGACTGCCACACAGCTGCATATCATCGGTGACCGAAACCATAGTAGGTAAATGATGTGTAGGTGCAGCAACAACAAGGTCATACATTGAAAGGCGGTCATCGTCTTCAAACATTGCGGTGATCGACACGGGAGGGACGATAATGCCGCGCAAGCATACCATCGGTGACCGAACGTGCTGCAGGTGCAGCAACTACAAGGCCATTGAAAGGCTTGCGTGATAATGGACGGAATAAAGACGATACTGCCGCGCAGGGGCTGAAGAAGGCACAGTAAAGTGGAGTCACCATGCAGATCGTGCAGGCCTTTTCATTCCAGTCACACAAGCGCCGAAGGTCTTAAGAGTGCTATATCATTCGAAACCAACGGAAGTGGGAAACACAGCACCTGTATCATCATCATGAACGGATCTCATACCATTGTTGGCAATGTCCAAGATCACAGTGAAACTTGGCACTCTACTCGCGGAGCGTAGTGGATACAACTGAAATCGAAATCACGTGAAAATTGTGTCCCTAGTGAACAAATAAGGCCTTGCACATTAGTGGCATCCAACAAATTAGAGCGCGGGTGGCAAAAAAACGTGATTCCGAAACCACCCGTGCGTGTGAGTACTCTATCTGTAGGACAGCTCTGTGGCATTTTCGTGCTAGCTGTCTTTATTCTGAAGTATGCACGCACGCACGAAAGCCCGTAACAGAAGTTCTGGAAAGCTCATCCTAGGCCTGGAAAGAGCGACGCGTGGTTTGGGTGGATCCGCGCGACTCTTGCTTCTGTTCAGCGAAGCAAAAAGCTTGTTGATGATGGGTACAGGAAGGTAGGTCTCTTTTCCTCCCAAGCTCGGATTTTCGAGGACGTTACAAGTTCATACCCTAATTCCAAATAGTACTCACGAGGCAATTCCATCTTCACAATGCCCAGCTTTGACAGGGGTGGCTTCATCGTCGTTCCTCCGACGCAACTCAAAAGGCTCTACGGCCTACCTGAGAACAAACTCGATTCTTTCTCCTCCCAGCTCACCGCGCCATCCAATCCCAATACACCATCGAGGATCTGGACATTCTGCACAACCCCTTTCATGCTAAGATCCTAGCGAATCAGCTTCCCAAGAATCTCGACGAGCTTACAAAGGGTATGGCACAAGAACTGGGCTTTGGTTTTGATAAGCACTGGGGTTCTTCTACATCGTGGAAATCGGTCCCAGCTTGGTCGACCAGTTTAAGCATTGTGGCGATGTCGATGACCCGCATATTCGTTGGTTCCCATGTGTGTAAGTTTCATGAGACTTTGACAGGTACGCTTTTGTATTATCGTGTATATAGGTCGTGACGAAAACTTTATTGAGGCGCTCAAACATCACGGACCGTTCGTCTTCGCTAGCGGCTTTATGATTAACAGCATTCCATGGTTTCTCAAGCCCTTCGTTGGGTTCTTCGTGAAGCTTTATGTGTGCTGTTTTCTCTATAGTATATAATCTCTATAAGGATGTCCACGCGTTATGTGACCTACCCTTAGTCTAGGCTACCGGAAGGCCGTGACATTTGCGTAACATCCTACTAAACTCGAGAATTTGCAGATTTCGCTCGCATTGAAACAGTATTACGTGTGCTTATTCTTGGGGCTGTGACTGCGCCCCATGCATCTCTACGGCGAGGTGCATTGTTGAGGTGTGTAAAACGGATTCAGAAGGAAGCCCACAAACCTTCCCGCACCGTACCTTTCTTCAGCACTCTTGATGGATCATCGCTGGTTCTACTCTCATCACATATTGTGCGGTTCTATTTTCTCTATCCCGAGTGTTGTACAGATTTGAGCTCGGAGCCATGAGCGACACACAAGCCAACCAAATGGGTGACGTATCCCATATTCTTACACACATACAGAGCGTAGATGTGGAACAACTATCGCACGACGCCGTCGCTCGGGCATATCTACTCCAACTGGCGAGGAAGCTGACGAGCGTTCTGGAGGGACCGGTCAACAGAGCCACAGACCTGGTTTTCAAGGCAAGTCTGGTATGACTGTCGCATTCCACGAATACTAAAATTGATCCAAAGCCTTATACCTCTATTGCCGCACGTATCGCAGTCGATCTGGATCTCTTCCAACACATCTCTGCAAAATCTGGGTCGATTTCCTCCAAGGAACTTGCCACTCTCACGAAAGCGGATGAGCTTCTTCTATGTGAGTGTGCCGTATTTCGTGGATTCACGACTGACAATGATCTTAGCTCGCATTCTGCGCCTTTTGGCCGCAGCAGACTTCGTGGATGAGCCCGACGAAGACCAATGGAGTGCTAATGACACCACACGGGCAATGGTAAGTCCGCCGATTGCGGCTGGCCATCGATTTGTGTAAGTGTTTCAGCTACCTACCTCCTCGAGCCTGTTGGCATATTGATGAAGAATCTCGTTAGATATGACGCTCTCATCTCTTCGGCAATCAAAGCGCCAAAGTTCCTCCGTGAGACTAAGTACAAGACGCCAACGGAGCCTACCGACACGTTCGTCCAGTATGCGAATCAAACAAGGCTGAGCTTCTTCGAGTACCTGCACTCCATTCCGCCCTTACTCAATGACTTCCATCTCTTCATGGGAAACACCATGGGCGCACGCGAATATTGGCATGAGTGGTATGACGTTGAAGGGCGCCTACTCGCCGGGTTCGACCCGTCGCAGAGCTCCACACTAATCGTTGATGTTGGGGGTGGCAAGGGGCACGATCTCCAGGCCTTTTACGCGGCGTTCGGGCAGCCTTTTTGGCAGGACGAGCGCAACTTGATCCTGCAAGACTTGCCACATGTGGTGGATGCGATTTCGGACACTGAGTTACCGCCGACGGTTGTCAAAATGGCCCACGATTTTTTCACTGAGCAACCCGTGAAAGGTGAGCGGATTACCGAGTGGCTTATTTGAGTTTGCACACCCTATCGCGGTAACCCAGCGGCACGCGGTTATTTCCTCCACCACATCCTTCACGATTGGTCCGACAAGTACTGCCACCAAATCCTTCGGTGTCTTGCCCAAGCGATGGTTCCCGGCTACTCGAAGCTTCTCATTCATGAACTGGTTCTACCAAACACTGGAGCGGTGGAGATACAGGCCCGGTTTGACCTCGTTATGATGACCTTGAATGGGGGAATGGAAAGGTCAAGGAGCCAATGGATCAAGCTTCTCCAGGGTTCTGGATTTTGCAACATCAAAATTCACGAGCATCTGGATCACGACGGAATCATTGAAGCCGAAGTTGCGAAAGACGAGGATGGGCTTCAAAGTTAGATCACAGCTGATCCATTTGCTGCGTTTGTATCGATAAACTCGCTCTCTTTGCTACGGTGGAATAAATGATTAAGATCTAGTTCCTAGAAAAAACATAATTGTGCAGTTAGCAGACATTTAATTTGTTCGTAGCATAGGAAATTCGGAGCTAGAAAGTGTAAGCAATTAGGCATTAAATCTTGCTCGAGCGCAGACTGGGCTCTTTGGGTCTTCGTCCTTTGGCTCTTTCAGAAGTGAAAAGGCTAAATGCGTGGTCTCTATCGATCTAGCGCGCAGTTTGGATGGTGCGAAAGTCCGCGCAGAAAGACAACGTTGTTGGGGTTGTGGGTTTATAATCTAGTCTGTCCGCAAGATTACGTTTCCAACTAATGAAGTTCAATTACCCGTGAGAGGTGAAAATGATGCAACACGTGGATTTCCGAATCGCCGAGTAAAGGAAGAGTCATTCTAGCTTTTAGCTTGCGAGAATACTTCAAACAAAGCCAACAGGCACAAAGATGCATGCAACACATCTTGGCTGCCCAGCGCCTCTACGAGGACAGGTCCTCAGCGCTCAGCTCAATGGGCTTGTCTGAATCTGAGAGAATAAACGCCCAACGTCCGCCTTGCTCCTCACTCTCGATTGAACGAATCTCCACCTCAAAGTCCTCATCCGGGCTCGGCGTAGCTTCCCAAAACTCGACCTTATTCCTTGACGGCTGCACCCATCGATGAGATTTTGGCTCAATGTCAAACTGCATGATGATGACCGCAGTAAAGGCCAATATCTCCGTAGTGGCAAAATGGCGGCCTGGACACAACGTAGCGCCGCCTCCAAAAGCACGAAAGCCTGCTTGGTTGGGCCGTTTCTCCGATCTTGCAAAACGAAGATGATCGAAGGTGGCGTTGTCAGGTCCCCATATGGTGGAGTTGTGATGCTGTACTGGAGTTGGCATCATTACTGTACTACCTTGCTTCAGAAGATATCGGTTGTCTAGCATATGATCTTCCATAACAAGGCGTGCCGACACTGCTGTGCTGTAGAACCGAAGGACTTCTTTGTAAGTTGAGAGAAGAACTGGACAAGATGTCTTCACCTTCGACATATCAAGAGTACGAGTAGGTTCTCCCTGGTTATCGACAACCATCACCACATCTGACACTTCTTTTCGACATTCTGCGAGCACCTTGGGGTCCGAATAAAGGTAGTATAACATCCAGAATGTGTTTGGCACGGTGTTGGACAGCAGGGCTACTCCATTTGCGAACTCGGACCTTGCAATGTCATTGAGAGGAATGTGATGGTCTATGCTGTGATGGTATCGAGCCTGAACAAGCGCAGAGCCATGCTGGTGGTGGTTTTTTGCTGAAATAGTTTTCGAAAGCGATGGCACCAATATCCATAGCATGGATGGCTTTGCTGGCAGTGCGCGTGGAATTGAGGCCCATAATCAGATTCGACATCCCCGATTTGAAGGTCCTAAGAGTGGTTAGATATGGTCACAGTTTCAAATCAGGCTTTCCTCACCAAAACGCCACCTCGACCGTGCGGTTTTTGTATGGATTAGAGGGACCGTACGCCGAGCTCGTAGTAGCAAGCGTTATTTGGCGTTTTATCCAGTCGAAAAGTTTCACGGTTGTGGGGGTTTGCTCTCTCAGTTGATTGAGAGATTCCGCTACCAGTCCAAGCATGACTCGATTCATCGCATCTAGGCGTGTGCCGGGGGCCAAAGAAGGTTGAATAACATCGTGGAATGTCATGACGTATCCCCAGTCACCTTCCCTCGCCATTTGTGTTCGTGTTGATGATGTCGCTCGCCGTCTTGCTGAAGCGAGAGACTTTGACAGAGGCTTTTGCTACCAAGGGCATAAATGCGAGCGCCTTGTACTGCCTTTGGACGGCAGAAATAAGTGCCGGCGAGTTGACAACATAGATCCGTGAGCCCGGCATTCGAAGGGTGTAAATCGGAAGATTGTATTTGTCTCTTTGTATCACAGTCAGCGCTGTATCCTTCCGATATAGAGGCTGTATCCAAGGTTACTGTACCGAAGCATTACATAGTACGCGGTCTTCTTGCTCGACATGCCGATGACTGGGCCCACGAATGGGATCAACGTATCAAGAGGTTGGGGCTCTCGCCGGTCCTGAGTATAGTAAAGTAGCAATCGGAGGGACACGTAGACGGCAGCGACTGCACCAGCAACAACGCTATAGTTAATTGCCATGTTGTGCTGGACGTTGGACAGAATTGGTGCACGTGAAAAGTAGTGAAGGTGTTATTGTGGAGCGGCGTCTTTTGTTTAAATCGTGGAACCTTGGATAAGAAATCGGGCAACTGTAACTCGGAGGAAATGTGGTATTTTGTATTTTCGCCCAAGGCGCCGTTCGCCTGCAGTTATCACCTTGCCGTGCCGTATGGCTGCAGATGGCCCTCGTCTGGGCTTACTAAGAAATGTATAGAAGAGGAACTCCAGAAAGGGTGTTAGATCAGAGAATACGCGAAGTTCTCCAATTGCTATCACAGCTAGCGTGAATCCTTCAGATGAACATGCAGATATCCGTGTCTGAGTCAGTCAGTGCCCTTTGACCTCTAACAGCCACCATGCTGAATATCCTAAACTTTCCACCCGAAATATTCCATGCCATTCTCGCAGAGTCGATAAAAGCGCAAGGATGGAAGCGCGGCATGAGACTGCGGCTCGTGAGTCGTGCGTGTCGGACTGCACCTTTTTGCTCCTCCAGCCTAACTAAATACTAAAGGCTTTTTTGATCACGAAGTACTACGCGTTATAAGTGATTTTCGAATGCTCGACGACTGCCAAGTTGATGTCAAAAGACTTGGTGCCCTCGCAGCCAACTACATATCGCGGCTGTTGGTCGCTGCGCCAAATTCGATTTGTCCGCAATGGCGACGCATCCGCGATGTTGCGCGGGTTTGGAACATGACAATAGCGATGGATGGCATGACATACATGTTGCCTATGTTAAGGCACTATGTTCGCGAGCGGTCGCGGCTCCTCATGCACGTAAATGGAGTCTTGCAAAAATATGTGACCAAGCATCGCGGGAAGACGGTCTGGACGACGAAAGATTCGAAGGTGATCTCCTGGCGGCTGCCGTATATATGAATCACCTCTCTCTCGTCGTTGAGCTTGTCGGTAAAGAGGGAATACTGCGGCAGCGCTACAGTCCCACGGAATTCGGATTGTTCGGGAGCCCGTACCTCAACGCTATCGCGACCGACAATGAGGCCGCACTCGAACTTCATTTCGAGGCGGTCGAAGCATCCCCCAACCTCAACCTCAACAAGGTCCGTCACTCCTTGATACGAAGCGCTTGCCATTACGGCTCGACGCGCATGTTGAAAAGAATCCTTCCAGTGCCCGATTGGCGCATCGGATATCGATGGATGGGGAAAATTGAAGACGGGATGGCCCATTCCAATCTACCCTCGTTCGAATTCCTCAAGGCACGCAGAACCGACTACCGTCTGCCGGCAACGAAACAGGAGGAGCGGACAGTAGAATCGCTAATTGGAGCAACGTTGCGATGCCGGGAGGATGTAGTGCGTCATCTTCTCGAGATGGGGGCATCATTGACACATATTCGTTGGAGGGTGCGTCACAATTCTGCTCCGCTATTACAAGCTTGCCGAGGCGGGTTCACGGGTATTGTACGAATTCTGCTCGAGCATGGTGCGCTGATCCTGGGGGATGAAATAGGTGAGGCGGCCCAACATGGGAGATGGTATACAGTGAGAGTGTTGCTTGAGCATGGCGTAGACGTGAATAGTGGGAGTCCACCGGTTGTTATGAGTGCGGTGGCTTGGGAGAGAGAGGATGTGTTCTGTGAGCTGGTGAAGTAGGGTGCCATTGTGAGCGGGGAGAAAGGGAGGAGTGCTTCAAAGCGTGCGAGGGGTGATGGGTTGGAGAGTATGCTGGGTTTGCTGGGACTGTACCATGCGGATATCAGGACGGAGAGGATGGCTAGGGAATCGGCCAGGAGCATGGAAGCAGTGAGTAGTGCGAAGAGCTCACTGAATATTGCTGGGAATGGGAATGGATAGCCCATAGGAGTATACAAGTATACAAGAACTGCTTCCTACCTAGTGCACACATATGTACAGTACTGGAGGGTGCTCGGTTGGAGCTGAAACAGAGACGCGTGTTGCTGTGATTTCCCCAAATCGACGGAACCTTTCGTAGCTTTGGCAAAACTTGGATACAGTTCGACTACACAGCCGCATTTGGTAAAGCAGACTGGAGATGAAAGTGAAGGTGAAGGTGGCGTATTTGCAGAGTCACGAGCAGAAGCGTCTGGCCGCCAAGGCGCGCTAGGGCCAGATAGTGTTAGCTTTAGGGGCATGAGCACGAACCCCGCGACGCGCGACGCGCGCTGAGCGTATAAGCTGACCTGCGGCGTCGCTCTTCGCTCTCCGCAACACACACAACACAACCCCATTCTGCACTCAATTGCAACCACAACCCCACCTACTACACTCAATCCCACTCCAATCTCACAATCCAAATGGCTCGCGGACGCCCCGCCAGGGCCGCAGCGCCCGTCGCAGCGCCAGAGCCGCCGAAGCGTCGCGGTCGTCCCGCCAAAGCGTCGCCTGCTCCAGCAGCTCAGGTCGCAACCCCGCTGAAGAAGCGCGGTCGCCCGTCCAAGGCGCAAGAGGACGTTGTTGAGGTCGCCCCAGTCGAAGAGCCGAAGGCGCGTCGCGGAGGTCGTCCCCGCAAGGCGCCTGTCGCAGAAGCTCCCGCGCCAGCACCCGAGCCCAAGAAGCGCGCCGGCCGCCCTAAGAAGGAGCCTGCCGTCGAGGAGGAAGCCAATGTTGCTGACCCGCCGAAGCGTCGCGGTCGTGTCCCCAAGGCAGCTGCTGTGGACCCTGTCGCTCCAGCCAGTACGTACCGCGCCGGCGCTTACATGTACGAATCTTGCTAACAATGTTTTCAGCCCCGCCGAAACGCAGAGGACGTCCCGCGAAGACCGTCGACCTTGGCCGTGTTGCCGGCTCGCGCGTTACCAAGAGGGCTTCCCCACGCGCAAAGAAGGTCGCTGCTGCTCCTGCGCCTCCTCCTCGCATCAACGCTCGCATCCGATCCAAGCCGAGGACTCGCGTCGCGCCCGCCCCAAAGCTTGAAGTCAAACCAGAGAACAAACCGAAGAAGCGCGTTGGTCGCCCGCCGAAGACCGCCGTGGCCACCACCAAGAAGACAGCTGAGCGCAAGACCAAGGATGCACGCGTTGCAAAGCCAGCCGTCCCGCGCAAGCGAAGGGGCTACACCAACCTTGAGGTCCCTGACAAGCACGTCAGACACATTCAGGAGGTCCTCCGGCAGCTGCTTGAGCAGGACCAGGTGGAGGTTGAAGTTGCTGAAGAGGAGGCCGAGATGGATGACGAGCAAGAAGTCGTCATGAAAGGAACACAAGAGCCGGCTTCTTTTGACGGCCAATCCAGCGCTCATGATGAGGAAGAGGCTATTGAACAGCAATTGGACGGCGAAATGGTCGACGTGCAGGGTGCCGCTCAAGACGAAGTGTCCGAGCAAGAGGTGGAGCTGGAGGACGAGTTGAACAACTTCCACTCAAAGCCCCTCCACGGAAAGAGCGTACAGCAGTACGACGAGGTGCGTTGGGCTTCCGGCGCTTCCTAGCAGGCATTACTGACTCTACCCAGGACGAGATTGATTCACAGGAGCAGCCGTCCTCTTACGTCGTCCAGAACGTCTCTGTCGTGGAGCTTGAGGAATATGAGGATGTTGAGGCTACCGCTAAGGAGCCCATCCCTGAGATGCTTGACGAAGACTCTGATGAGCCCACCGCCCCTAATGCACTCGACTCGCTCTTTGACGATATTGAGGATATGGAGGCCGCCGCCACTTCCACCCCTGGTCCTCTGCCTCACACTAGCGCCCCGGTGTCTGTAGCTCAGATGCTACCTCCTACCTTCACCTAGAAGGATCTACCCTGAAGGGTATGATTATCGGCCAAGTTGGCCCTGCATCTCAGCGATACGCTATCTAAGGATCGTGCTTTTTCACTTTGGCGTCACGATGGTGATGATGCCGAGAAAACTCAGTACACCATAGTCGGACGCATGGCACAAGGCTATGCGTGTCCCACGCGTTCTGCGACGCTTGGATCTTGTCTTTGGATAAAGGACCACTATTGGCTCCTCACCCCTAAGTCAGCCTGCATTTGGCGTTACTAGCGGCGTCGTGATTTCTTTCAAAAGTTTCTTACAATCCTCCACATCAGCGGGATGGGCCACATGGTTTCCTGGAAGCTTTGCATGCTTCACTCACGGCCCTTTGTATAGTCCTGCTATATTCTCCAAGCGTTCATAATCACTCTTCGTCATTCTCTGCTCTTCGTATCGTGATCAGTGATGTGATTCTCATAGCGCAGGCCGGGTAGATGTCATTCTCTCGCACTGATAACAAGGCGGTAATGGAGAGCCCACGTCAGTGCGCTAGTGGATCTTCTCGAGTTATTGTTGGTGTCGGTGACTACTGTTTTCGTTCGCGCTTGTATTGCCCGCGTTCCCAACAACACGAGAGGCCATGGCATTTCTGTATAATCATGTTCACTTATAGTTTGATACTGGTGATACGTGGCTGTTGTCGTCAGTACGTGGAGCTTCTGGGTGCAAAAAGACATGGCCCTAGGTTTTGCACAGCTGAAGAATTGCACCCGGAGTTTACGAGCTCACAACGTCGGCGTTTACTTCCCCATGTCACCGACTGTAATACGAGAACACAGCTATAAAGCAGTTATGGAACTCAGCCCAGTCCAAATAATCCACTATATCCAAATCCTGACCATCCTACAAGAAACCATTCCACAATGGCCACCACAGCCAAGAAAGTCGTGCTCATCACGGGCGGTATACTCCACTCCTCCCATCTCAAGCCCATCACATGCTCACTTTCCCATCCAGCAAACAGCGGTATCGGGTTCGAGCTCGCAGCTCAACTCCTCGAAAAAGGCAATCACGTACTCATGGGTTCCCGCTCCATCGACAGAGGCGCCGCCGCGCTCAAAGACCTACAGTCACGCGCTTTTTCAGGTACCGCGGAGCTTATCCCACTCGACATGACCGACGATACCACCATCTCTGCGGCTGCTTCAACGATTTCCTCTAAGCATGGAAGACTTGACATTCTAGTCAACAATGCCGCTGTCGCCGTTCCTGAAGGCTCAGAGCGCGAGCAGTTGAGGTTGGCGTTCGATACGAATGCCACCGGGCCTTGGATCTTGACAAAAGCCTTATTGGAGAGTCTGAAGAGGGCGGAGGGAGCGAGAATAGTTAATGTGAGTTCGGGTGCGGGGAGTATTGGACGCAAATTGGATCCCACAAGTGCGATGCACAAGTATAGTGGGGTGCAGTATCGAGCGAGTAAATCGGCGTTGAATATGGTAACTGCTTGTCAGTTTGTGGAATACGGCGAGATGGGTAAGTCCATCTATGACTTTGGAGCACGAGGTCGAAACCGGGGGACATTATACTGATGCGTGTGCAGGAATCAAGGTGTTCTTGTACGACCCGGGCTTCACTGTTAGCAATCTCAGCAGTTTCAACAAGGAGGAGAACGGGGCGCGGAGTGCGAGGGAGACGGTGCTCTCTCTTATGGATGTCATTGAAGGGAAGAGAGATAGTGAGTGTGGACAGCTTCTGCACAACACGGGAACGTATCCATGGTAGAGTGTGATTCAGTAGTGTAGTATAAGGCTAACGATGATGAACTGCGCGTACAAGGAAATAAAAGAGTATCTGGTCTTACAAATTACGCCCACTTCCGGATTCCAGCCCTAACACCAAAGTACATCGAAGCACCCAAACAGGTCAACAGCGGCACGCCATACACGCCCAACCCGATAAGGACGCCATGCTCAAAGAAACCCAGCGACATCCACTCCGCTCTCTTTTTCGCCTTGATCTCTTTCACCGCTTCAGAAAGCACTTTGTCTGCCTCTTTCGACGAAGCACTAGCGAGTGTTACGCGAGACTTGGTTGGCACGGAGATGACGGGTGAGCTGCGGAGGAAGCGTCTTTTCGTATATCGCTTCTCGATGTTAATGTCGAAGAACAATGGAGCTGTTGGGCCTAGGAACAGGGAGGAAGGAACGTGGTTTGCGAACGAGATCTCTGCGTTGATAAACTGAGAGAGGTACTTTGTATGTGCAGGCGCGGCGAAGTGGTAAGTTGCCGTCAGTTTCTCGTCCGAGTCGTTAGCAACTAGGTCGATGGCATAGTCCAAGGACGTGATATCTAACAAGCAGAATAGTGGTGTAGAGACTTTGGGCGGAAGTGGGGCTAGCGTTGTCGATGTGCTAGTGAGTTCTATGATCGCCGCCTTATCGCCTTTGGTAACGACATTCAAGTTCCAGTTCTTGCCGTTTTCGAGAGCTTGGAGTTCAGATGACAGGCGTGAAGCCTTGGATGCTGTTGCGGCTGCGGGCTTACCGTTCGATGCTGGAGATGAATTCGCGACGAAGCGCATCTATTATATGCAAAAATCGGTGATATTCCTTGGCGCCCTCGGTAATTTTTTTCCCTCACCAAAATCGCTAGCGAGAGCGAAATCCCACAGGATCCACCACCACGCCTCGAATATCGCTTGTAATTGGTCCCTGTAAGTTGAAGCCGTTGGCTAGTATGGAGATACGCGTATACTAACTTTTTTAAGAGTAGCAGCCACCCCAGAGGTCATGTATCGCGCCCACGGCATCTCAGTGGTGCCCTATCGCCCCTGCCCTGCTCCATACCTCACCCCAAGCACCCGAGGGCTGGAGAATCGCGTACGGCTCAATATTTATCGGTTTCTATTGCTAGGATGGCCGCGACAGATGATTGCTGACCAGGAGGGTTGTAGCTTGGGCGCGGTTCAAAACGTAGAAGTAAACCTTAAGGATTATAGCAGCGTCCGTCGGCCACCTGAGCTGGGCGTGAAGCTGGGGAGACCGCCTAAAATTAGTAACGAAAATAGTAAAGCTCTCTTTAAGGAGCTAATCCGTAGAGGATGGAAGTATTAAGATAAGATAGCGTATTAGCTGTGGATGGAGAGAGGTGTAAAGGTTACTCAGTCAACGGTTTCCTAGTATCTCCATAAACGTAACTAGAGCTGGCGGAGCCTGCGGCCGTTCTCTGTCGGTTGAAATAAAGAGCTCTAAGAGGGCTATTGAGATGGGATAAGGTCGTTTGCTCAAGAGGATTTAGTATTTCTTAATAAGAGTATATTTAACGAGAAAACTAGCTGGAGGCATAAGGCGTATGGGCCCGTTAGCCATGAGAGTCAATATACTCAGGATATACGGCGTGGAAAGACGTGGGCCATCCTCCTAGTGTATGCGGTCAACGGCTACCTGCCGTGTACGGGCATTAAGGAGGGCTACTTTAACTATGAGGAGTTTCTTGATTAGATTCACCACGAGCTTCTCCCCTACCTACGGGCGACGTACGGACACAAACTTATAGTAATTGTATTAGATAACGTCTTAATCCATACCAACGACGCGGTGAGAGCTGCCCTTAAAGCTACTAGCTATCTCGTCCAGTTTCTCCCACCGTACTCGCCCGATTACAACCTAATTGAGCTCACCTTCTCAGTACTTAAGTATTGGATCAAACGGAACTACGTATACGAGAGACAATGGCATAAGGGCTTTGGATCCTTCCTCAAAGAGGCCGTTAGACGAAGTCGCTGCGATTGGTTTGCTAGGGAGCATTTTACCTACGCCGCGGGTGGCCTCTACATCGAGCAGGATACACTTGATCAAGTGAGGGAGGAGCTCTAAGCTTAGCGTAGGAGGAATGATCATATTAAGAGTGACGAGGATGAGGAGATAGATAAGGAGTAGAGAGATCCTAAATTCTAATTCCTATAAAGACAGTTTTAGCCACCCAAAAGTGATCCCTATAGGAATCTATATTCTACTAAGCTCTATATTACATCCACAAAATAGCCCCGCCATTTATATAATGACCTCTCACTCTCTAGTTAATTAGTGTACCTGCTTAAACTGACGCAGCTCCTCGTGAAAGTGACGTACTATCCCATCCTTAAGCCTATAAGGCGAGCCCGTTGCAACCATATACAACTCGCTCCAGGGCACTAATATCTCTTTAAGATCCTTTACAGTCCACCTCTGCTCTATTGCTACTTACTAAGCTTATACGAAGTCCTCGCGATCCTCCTCTCGCTGCTTTGCAATAAGCCACTTGAAAAACTCCTTCACTATGGCGCGAGAGTCAGCTATCCTAGTGCCAGCAATTAGGCTGGATGTGAGGACAGGTAGGGTCCTTGTCATTAGAGTCGTTGGCCGGATGCCGGGGACTAAGGCCTGAGGGGCAATCGGTTAAGTATAAGGTGAAGGAATTGGCTGGATGTTTGTCCCTAGAGGCCCTGGCATCGCCAACAATCTATACGCTAATTGCTGTTGTTGTAGCAACTGTTGTTGCGTCTCCCGAGCCTGCTTCCTCATCTCTCGAGCCTCCGCTCTCTCATCCTCGGCCTCTTGCATACGAACGAGCTGCTCCCTTATACGACGTTTCTCCATCTCTTTAAACATCCTTCTCATCTTAGCTTCTTCACCTGACGACGAATCACGGCGCTTCTTTCTCCGGCCAAGGTTGGGGTTCTGTTTGAGCTGGTTGCCTGTTGAACTTTGCCAATATTAAATTAACTTGAGAGGAGGCTGATTGACGTATGCCGTGCCTTTGAGTATCTTTTAAGCCCACGATTCCTGGTCGGCTGGCTATACAGCAAAGTGCTCGTAGGTAGCTTGGTAAACGTAGCAAACATGCTAATAGTTGTTACAGGTTTGAACCCGGCACTCCTACATACGCTGTATATTGCTCTGGCCCACCCTGGCCTTAGTTATATCCTCGATATGCTGGCGGGCCTTCTGCTCATTCACTAGCTGCTGTGTACGCCGGGGCAACTTTTCCCCAGGCGCTAGGCTCTTAGGACGGTCGGATGAGGGCTCATTGACTCCTCTATTGCGTGGAAACGCCTTTGCCAGGGCCCCATAAACAAGCTTCACTTCTACCCTTATTTCAACCTTCTTCACGCCTTTGAGCTGCCCTACCTAGTTATCCATACTAGAGAGAAGCTTCACTTCCTTATTAACGCCAAAGTCCTCCAGCGTGAGCGTTTGCCAGCCGCCGCCTTTAGGATAGTTAATTCTATATTGGAGGATCTGGGTAGAGACGCGGTAAGCTCTCCTAGCAAGCTTAGCCTTAACTAACCCGCCCTCTATCATAGATTTGACCTTGTCCTCTACCGTTAAAAGCTCAAAAAACGCCCGAGAGATGGCCTCTCCTGGCGGCTGGCTATCCGTCTTATCACCGTTCACCCGGATCAAGAATTGTATAAAGATGTCATACAGAATTGCCCTAGGGGCTAGAGAAGAGGCAGGTAGCCTAAGCAAGTCGGAGAAAGTGTCACTTAGCGTGGCAAGGCGGCGCGGGTTCAATACCGGTGGAGACGACCGCATAGCAGCTAGGGTAACTTCCTGCTAGGCTGGAGCAGCTAGGACTGCTAGAGTTAACTTTTTAGCTGGCCTAGCTGCCTTCTTCGAGGTTGACTTGCTTTTGGCT